>JAVFBW010172179.1:0-11086 GCA_034783835.1 Mopalia ciliata
GGCCCAGCATCAGGTGATCAATTGATCGCCTCAGGTGATCGATTGATCGCCTTAAAGTTAAAAAGTTTAAGTTATTAATTGAAAAGATATTAACAACTCAACTGAACTGGAGTGAAATAGTGTATTTAAAGTTTACATCATCTACAATACATTGTACATAAGTCACTAAATGTATCTTCAGAATCAGTTATAAATTCACATCAAGTCTTTAGACCTTAATCAGATTCAAAATGAGTTGTCTCCCAGTTAAATGTTGGATATTCTAGATCAGTGTCGACACTCTGTGTCAGTGTGTCATCATTATCATATGTATGCTCATCAGTCTGAGTGGTGTCCATCTGGTCATGATCACCAATGTCACTGTCCTCATCCAAGCAACTGTCCTCACTCACACTCGGGTATGAATCATCATCCATAAGCTCATTCGATGAGCCAGAGAATGGTGTTGGGAGATATCCAGGATCTGTTTGATTAGAAGCTGCTTTATTTATGTGTTTTCTGGATTGTTTGGTGGAAGTTCTACGCCTGTTGGAGGAAGAGAGATAAAAATCCACAGCCCTCTCAACTAAGCCATTAGCATACACAGCGTCCAGACGTTCCAGCACAGGTAGGTTTACACATAGCATTAACAGATCATCAAGGGTGTCCTTCTTGATGGAGATTCTGCTGTCTGTAAGTATTCTGCTTGAAACACTAAATCCTCGTTCAACTGTTGAGGAAGACCAGGCCACAGTTAGACAGAGTTCAACAAGAAGAAGTATGTGCTGAAACTTCTTCCCATGGTGTAGAAATACAGATTTCCACACATTTAATTTGTGTGTATGATTTCTGTATTTTTGACCAATCAGGATTTTCAGCTGTTTATACTCAGACATTGCTTTATTGATGTTGTACCCATGAAACGCTAGAGGTACAGCAAAATGGTCGCTCAGATTCTTGATTTTGTCCATGCCAAATGTTTTGTCATCAAAGTCCCAAGTTGAGTAGTCCGCCAAATGAAATGAAGAGTATATCTCCTGGTGTGACAGAAATGGGGCGAAACGGCGGTCAATCGACTCACTTATAGCTGGAAGTAGGTTCTCTTTTATTCTTTTTACAGAAGCATGTCTTTTTTTAACATTTGTCACTTTATACTGCTGTTTGGTCACAATGGTAAGATGTTCCACTTGTCTTTTCTGTTTGTCTGTGAGTTGATGCTTCTCCTTGAAGGTCAATGTAACCGGCAAATTAGTAGCTGTGGCATCGATGGAAACAGAATCATCCTCATTTATTTGAGAGTCAAATGGTAAGTCAATAGTAGTCTCAGTCAGCTCTTCTAGTTTTTCCTTTGCTTCTGATATAGCATCAATAATGTCGGTGAGTAGCACAGAGCTATCCTGCATTACGTATGCCAAGTGAGCTGTGATTTTCAGAACCTGATGGTAAAAACGTAATGATGACAGATAACTGTACTGAAGAAATCTGTTCAGAAAACCCTTTAATTTAGCTGATGTTTCAGGCTTGCATGCTCCAGGTGTTTCAATCATATTCTCACAATACAAGCACAGAGGTAGGTAGTTAACAATCATTGACTTGATTGCACGGTATTTATGGTTTTGAAAGCGAGTTCCATGGGATTTAACGAAACTGACACAAGTGACACCAAGGGCTACTGCAACTTGAATAAAAATTCTTTTTGCTTTCCCACTATTTCGAAAATGATAATATGTATGCATCATGACATCATCAATCTTGTTGAAAGCAGCATCAGCCTTAAAGGCGTCTTTAATAGCCAGCTCAAGGCGATGATTGGAACAATGGATAATCAGGAGCCAGCCACGACCATGGTCTTCTCAGAGTTTAGTGCAAGCACCAGTATATGTCCCCATGTTCACACTTGCTCCATCAGTACAAACACTAACCATTAGTTTGGCATACCTTTCCTCAGGAATCTTACAAGTATCACAGAATGCTCTGTCATATGCACATTTCACAGATTTAGCATCTTCACCACCAATTTCAGACATGTCCTGACATTTTAACAAGAGTTCTATTGGACACCCATTTACAACTAATTTTCCATATACCAGTTCTTTCTCCAAGCCCGTTTTTCGAGCTTGGGAGCCATCCATTAAACCCGAAATAAAGTTTTATCGCTGCATCATCATCACAATGTCATTTCTCATAACAGTGGCAAGACAGGAGATGAATTCTCGACAGCATTTGTCACTATCTTTACCAGTCAGAAACTGTACGCCATTACTTCTCTGTAGACCAATCAGCTCTGGAAACTGCAAATGGTTTCTCCTAGCTATGAAAAGAGCTGTCTTGAAGAGATGTCTGTACCCAGCATTCGTGTGCGTGTTCATAAGTACATCAATCCTCGTCTGAGATGGAAGACTAGAACTTGATAGCCCACTTCCACTGGCTACTACAAGACAGAAAGTTAAGCACTGTTTGAGAAACAAATACTGATTAAATAATTTATTTACTTATTTATTTGTTAGTTTATTTATTTATTTGTTAATGTAGTCTTACGCCATCAGGGCCTGATCCAGCCCGATTGGGATCACAAACCCGGCAGTACTTAAAAAAAAATTAAAAATTTTGTGCACAAGATGCGCTTCGGATTGATCATAACATGATGGGTGCCCAAACTTTTACCCTGGATCAGGCCCTGGCCATACTCAAGGATATTTAACTTATACAATGCAGCCATTATATAATGGGTGACGACTCGACTGCCAGCCCTACAGGGAGCCTATGCTACAACATTGCAGACCTGAAGCGGAGACACGAGCGCTCATTTTGTTCAAATATCAGCCATAAAACTTGTAATGAGATGTATCTGCAGCGGTTTCTAAGCAAAACTATGCCATTGTGTTACAGTTTACTGGATTAAAATCGCCAGAAAACCGTTTTTTGTTCATAAAAACTGGCAACATTTTGGCCGTTTCGGACCATATACAAGCCGCCATCCAAATTACCGGATACCGAAATAGCGAAACAATTACATAGTTTTGTTTAAAAAACGTAGAAAAAATAACTGAATACAAGATTTATGGCTGATATTTTACCAAATTGAGCGCTCGTATGTCTGTTTCAGCTCTGCAATGTTGTAGCATAGGCTCCCTGCACGGCTAACAGTCGAGTCGTCAGCCCTGGATCTTTGAATTGAAAGTGAAAATACGTACCACTGCCGGCATCCCATTGTGAAGATGTAGACGTCTGCGGTGATGGAATGCTACCTTCGGCTTCAGCCTGGGTTGATAAGGACGCCGCATTGTGTTTTCGTTTTGCCCAATCGTGTAAGCTTCCAGATTTTATATGTCTAAAAAGATTTCCCCTGTGAACACACTCCACACCTTCGGCAAGTCTGAGTATGCTGGACACTGCAACACCTTTTATATTTCGGCGTTTTGCTTCGTTTATTATATCTGCCAAATGCGTTGCGCAAATCTTGCATCGAAGTTTGGGTATAGTTCCATCTTCATCCGTGCTGAGTATTTCAAACTCGTTATGAAATTCCCACTTGAAAAATGTTCGCTTATTTACGGTCTCTTTCTTTCTCTCTGCGATCTTTGCCAGTGTGATTTTAAAGCGTGCTGTCAACGGGGTTGCTCCCAGAACAAAAGGGTGCACTTTGACAAGTAATTTACATAATCAGGCACCATGCGGTCACTGGCTGTGTCACTCATTGGTCAGTTTATAAAAATGGAATCATTCCCTTCCAAATTTGGAAAAAGAACCATGGAAACCCTCACGCATGCACGTACTGAACTTCGGTAGGCTATACATAGGTCATGCAATGTCTGGTAAAGGGAAGTGCTTTCGTTTTCAACATGTAGTATAAACAGCTATACATTATATGATTATTCTTACTTGTACAACTAAAACATTTTATCCGTTGGTGTTATGACCACCACAGGTAGGCACCGCAGTAAATTGTGGAATGAAATCGGTAGTGTTAACTTTATTTTCCGATCAGCTAGCGTTGACAGGGTGATCGAAAATTTGTTCTTCTGAAATTTTTTTTAGGCGACCGAAGGGTGATCGGTCGGTTCGATCGCCTACTATTTCGAGGCCTGGATAACTGTACCGGTACGGAAAGTGTCGAAGGATGTTCCGACATGAGTAGCTAGCGCATGACTCGTCTGTCTCGCCATCACTTTCAAATGGTTTAAACTGATACGGTTTTGCAGCATCCGAACCCATACAAATTTCCGCAATATCAACATCATTCTCATCTTCTGGTGTGTAGGTATCATTGAATGAATCAGATATGTCTTCCTTGTGCTGGAAAGAAAATGCTGCCATCTCTCGCTGGGGAAAAATCTTATGCACTACTGGGCTAAAGCATGGCTAACTGCTAGGCCAGGCCGACAGGACTTCACGACGTGACGTCACTCAAGCCGAGATCAGACTCTCAGCGGGCAGGCTTATCTGGTAACTTAAGTGCCTTGTTGGGTGCAAAGTTGACAATATTTCGTTGTGCCAAATACATATTACTTTAGGACAGGGTATAAAAATTATGCTTATGGCATAACACGTTGAATAAAATTACCACTGCGGAGCTCCTTCAAAGGAGATCAGAAGGGGTAAAATACTTCAACATTTTTTGCCAAATACAAAATCTTTATACGCTGTTTTCAAGTAATGTTTCTTTGGTAAAATAAAATATGATCACCTTTGCCCACCAACAAGGCACTAAAGTTACCAAATCAGACTGCCTTCCCAGAGCAATCTCTCAGTGGGGACTTAACTAACGTTACCACAAACCTCCCGTCAGTACAGTCCAGCCCAGCCCGGCGACTCCCAAGCTTTAGCCCAGCAGTGCATCGACTATTCCTCAGCGAGACATGGCAGCGTGTTCATTCCAGCGTGATGAACATATATCTGATTCATTCTTCCATACTGAATCATCAGAGTATGAGATTTATGTTCATAATGGGGAACTTTGTAATGCTGCAAAGCTGTATCAGTTTAAATCATTAGCCAGCGGTAATGAGACAGACAATCCAGCTGATTGTGACTCTGATAGTGCCTAGGGTGTTAAAAACAATCATCTAAATAACATTGGTTGGTAAGTTTCTTATTAAACAATATTATTAGCTAACACCAACCGAATTAATAATTGTATTATATAACGGACTAAATGGCTAAGAAATTAACCCCAAAAATGAGTAATTCGTTTTGTGGAGGTTTTTTTTTTTTTTATTTATTTGATTGTGGTTTAACATTGTTCTCAAGGGTATTTCACTTATTTAACAACGGATAGACCATTTCACACTATCCTGCCCTAATAAGGTTAGAAAACCTAGAGTAAACCTGGTAAAAACCACCCTCACAATTGCTGGATCAACGTTCTGTCTCACTCACTCATATGCCTGATGGATAATAGATTCACTCGATCCCTTGAAGGGTACATTGATTGTTTTGTTTGTTGATTGGAGTTTAATATTGTAATCAAGGGTATTTCACTTTTATGCAACAAACTGTCCGCTAAACATTGTTCATTGCATAATTACAATGGAAAAAAAACCTTGGAAAACCTGCAACCATGATTGTCAGAGCCACATAATATGACTTACTCATATACCTGAGGGTAGACAGAGGGACTCAATCCTGTGAACAGTGCATCGAAATAGATTAGTAAGCGAACATGTTAGCCACTAAGCCACGACCACCTTTCTCCTTTAGCACTGGTAGAAGTCGAACTCATGCAGTCAACTCTACAGTATATGTTTAAGGAAGCCTGTATAACTGACAATGCAACCGATACCCCAGAACCCAGAGCCAGTTTTTGGCTAGATCAACATTGAGATATTGAATATTTCTTTATGTCTTTTGTGGTGTAGATATAGTAGGTCAATTGTGGCATGTAATGACACATTGTGACTGTTTTTGGTGTAAATGTATAGCGATAATCATTGATTTGCATAAAATCGATGGTGCTTTTTGCCCAAGTTTAAAAGGAGTGACACCATATCCAGTTAAAGTTCACGAAATTGTTTTCAACACTCCTGGCAAATCACTTGAAACTCAATGCTTAAATTAACTTCAATCATATTCCCGGTTGTGGGCTTTAATATTAGGCAAACAAACATTGTCCAAATTGAAATTCTTTTTCTCCAAAAACACTATTCTACATAGAGGAGGTCGGTACTGTGACTATACAATTGGATGAGGATTAGCTTTCTTTTTTTCTAGTATTTTTACGACCCAGGTGTAAATGGAAGGTCCCCGTCAACAGTTACTGATATTTAGAACAGCTAAAGGAATCAGATGCCCCAAATGCTGGGGCTGGTTCCTCGAATTGCTAATAAAACAAGGTGACGTCAAGTCATGTTGAAGGTCTATCTCCAATCCACTAAAAAGTGACCTCATGCCATGTTAAAGGTTTATCTCCAATTCGCTATTAGGTCACATTATGCCCTGATAAAGGTTTATCTCCAATCCGCTATTAGGTGACGTCATGCCATGTTAAAGGTTTATCTCCATTTCGCTATTGGTGATGTCATGCCATGTTGAAGGTCTATCTCCAATTCGCTATTAGATGATGTTATGGCAAGTTGTAGGTCTATATCCAATTCGCTATTAGATGATGTCATGCTGTGTCAAAGGTCTATCTCCAATTCGCTATTAGATGATGTCATGGCAAGTTGTAGGTCTATCAATGTGATGTCAAACCATGTTGAATGTCTATTTCCAATTCGCTATTAGGTGATGTCATGCCATATTAAAGATCTATCTACAATCCGCTATTAGATGATGTCATGCCATGTTAAAGGTCTATCTTCAATTCGCTATTAGATGATGTCATGCCATGTTGAAGGTCTATCCCCAATTCACTATTAGATGATGTCATGCCATGTTGAAGGTCTATCCCCAATTCGCTATTAGATGATGTCATGCAATGTTGAAGGTCTATCTCCAATTCGCTATTATGTGATGTCATGCAATGTTGAAGGTCTATCTCCAATTCGCTATTATGTGATGTCATTCAATGTTGACGGTCTATCTCCAATTCACTATTAGATGATGTCCAACCATGTTGTAGGTTTATCTTGAATTCACTATTAGGTGACGTCCAACCATGTTGTAGGTCTATCTCAAACCCGCTATTAGGTGAAGTCCAACCATGTTGTAGGTCTATCTCAAACCCGCTATTAGGTGACATCCCACTATTTTGTAGGTCTATCTCAAACCCGCTATTAGGTGACGTCCAACCATGTTGTAGTTCTATCTCAAACCCGCTATTAGGTGACGTCCAACCATGTTGTAGTTCTATCCCAAACCCGCTATTAGGTGACGTCCAACCATGTTGTAGTTCTATCTCAAACCCGCTATTTAGCTATTCAAGCTGGTGTTAGCGAGTAATCGTCTTTCCAGTAACTGGCACCAAAAGATAAATAGGAACAGAACTGTGCGAAACTCAAACTGTGACTTCTTATATCACACCTTTCATAAATATTGTATTCAATGTTCTGGGGTGGAGAAATGGTTGCCTTTCTGTGCAGATAAACAAGAGGCAAGGAGTAAACTTCCAGTTACACCATTAGATGACTAAAAAACAAGAAAAACAACCTTTCCAATATCGCATGCAAATCTAACCTTATTGGGTGGGTGGCTGCCTAATGCCCACATTTCCCAGACAGTGGTCCCTAGGGCAAACAAATCACTCAGGTGTGTGGTACAGTGCAGGTCTTTGTGAAGCTCAGGGCCTAACCAAGGCAATCTACAACAAAAACACACCATTTAAATTGTATAACAGACTAGCACACTTATTGGATATACATTTTAAAGATTAAAAACCTAGGAATATGTTCAAGTTGGTGAATATATCAAAACAACTTGTCCAAACTTAACTGAATGATGGCAATGATAAAGGTAGGCCAAAATAAGCATCTTAGGTTTTCAGACTATAATTAGATCTACATGGTTTAGAGGCTCCTGACTCCTGACTTTGAAAATTACCAGACCCTAGTGACATTCATCAGTTCACACAGGCCCTCCTTGGTTAATCTTATTCTCATGCTTTACATTTTTGCGAAGTTTTTGAGGGATTTTCATTCAAAAATTGTTTAGGGAAGCTGCTTAGGATACACACTGTTGTGCTATTTCTCCAGATGAAGTCTGTGAACAACAGAGACATTATTAAAACTGTTTTATTCAGAGCTACTCTGCATTAAAATCCTTGGAGGATTGAAGGTATATAATCAGACTTGGGTTTCAAGCAAATAATTGGATGCGTGGTAACTTATACGCAACCAATCAGATGTTGTGTTACAAGAGGACTTTAGTCCTGCTAGTGAAAATGACAGTGATAGTCAATAATGAAAGTGGGAAGTGTTGTCAAAAAAAAGGATATGTGCGGGGTAGTCAACAAACTTAATGAGAGTATTGCATATGTACCCACCCATACAGACTTTCCATGTATACGCACTTAGTGCTGTACAAAATCAAACAATTGTCAAAACTTGAGTAGTCCACTATTTCCATAAGCGGCATGTTAGATAAAAAAAAATGACTATAGGGACCGCAATGAACCAAAGAATCTCCTGTGGTCATATTTTCTGCTTCAACTTTTCTTACTTGAATAAGTGTGAATACAATAAATTGGTTATCGGAATTGCAAAACCACCTGCAAGTTTGCAGAATGATACAATCCAATATTCAATATTGTTTGGAACTGTAAAATAACCTCATGGTATAACATGGCCTGGTGTGTTGGTTTCAGGGTTGAAGGGTGTCAGAGTAAAGGTTCAGATTACTGATAAAAGTCAATGAGCAGCTAACCACTCTGGGACACCTTTCCCATAGGTATGTCAAATTGCTATGAATACAGGACTGGTCCTCTACAGTAACATTCAAATAGGTAGACAAGAGGAAACTATCTATAGAATATATTCATGTAGACCTATAGACTCCCCCCCCAGTAAAATTGTTGACTTAAATCTGAAACAATTTAGCATTCATTTATATTGTGAATACTGTTTAATACAGTATGTACAACAACTAAAAACTGTTCACCTTTCTTGATTGCAGGGGTGTTCCAGAGGGAGCTCATTGTACAGATGTGTCATTCCTGGGTCTGCCAGCTTAAAATCCACACTGTCACGAGATGAGAATACTAAGACATTCCTGCAGCGTACATTACCATGGACTAACCCAATACTCTAAACACACCATTCAAATGAGAGATATCATTAGTACAATCTACCTCAATGATGACATATTTTAAAGTTCTTTGATCAAGTTTTAGCATGCTATTCAAAGGTAAAGAAAAACAAAACCAGAAATTAAAGGAGTCCCAACTTGCAATATATGACATGACAGCCTGCCTGTATACTGGATGATATGACAGCCTGCCCGCCTAATGGGTGACTTGACAGCGTGCCCGCCCAATGGATGAAGGAAAACCTTTCTTGTTCCCCTTGCAACAACAAAGATATTGAATACATTGTTTGTTTGTTTGTTTGATTGGTGTTCAACGTCGTACTTAAGGGTATTTCACTTATATGACGACGGACACAAATACAGAACATCACAAACAAATCTGCTTCCCGTTACCCTTTAGCTCTGCGAACACCAGGGCAACAGAAAGCAGCCTCTTTTCCCGCCTCTTACGATCGACTGAGGAAGCCGAGGGAGTATTCTGCAGGGCCATAGCCCACCCGCTCCCTCACGGTGCACCACACCTTCTGAACGCAATATGATAACCTCATTCAAAAAGTTCTTTAAAAAACAAGTAACTTATATACATACAAACAAAACTAAAAGTTGTATACAAACTAGATGTAAAGTTGTGAATAAGTTGTCATGTGCTAATGAAAGTATGTTCAAAGGGAGACAACACTACATTTTATTTCTGACTGCATGGATTAGGGTAAACTAGGGTCAATCGTATTATAGCGAGAGTTTTTAGAGTGGACGAGACTAAGATAACTTTTGTACACTATATGTCATAAGACCACTATTAATTACTTCCGTTTTGTCAGCCTCGATTATAGTTCTTACTAAAAATGATGTGTAGTCTTGTTTTATTTTTTTCTGGCCCTGGGAATTGTTTTTTGTGGAGTATTTGGTATGGATGTGAAGCAATGGAGTGGAGGTTTCTGCTCAGTGTAATATCATAGCCTAAATAGGTCACATTGGGTGTATTTATCACCATTTGATGGAGGGGTGATAGGGCTGTTGTTTACATTCCGAGCCGGCTTGACAACACCTTTAACCGTCCAGGCTCTGTAACTCAAGTTTTTCGACGGTCATCACATGTCAATATTTGAACTGGAAACTCCAAAAGGACCGATTAAAGTATGTGCCAGGGGTTTTTGCTCAACGAAAGTTTGGGTGGGAGCTGTGGGGCCGAACATTAACATTACGGCTTATGGCAAATTAATGGTGGTCTTATGCCATATGCCGCGCCATCGCGCATTAATTTCCGCCAGTATTTGGGGCGACGTATGCCACAGACCACCGAATAGAAGAAGTGCAACACAAAGATAGCCCAGGTGTATCTGAGAGTCAATCTCTCGTTGTAGGGTTGTTTGTTTGTTTGACGTTTAACGTCGTTCTCAAGGGCATTGCACTTATATGACGACGGATTGTCCACTTCACATTGGACACAGCCTTATTACGGTGGAAAACCGAAAAGAAACCTCGTAAAAACCACCCCCGCGATTGCCGGAGCCACAACATGTGACTCGCTCATATACCTATATACTACAAAATCCCAATACTATTTATTTATTAATTTTGTCAATTTCTCCTAATGAATAGTTGCATGAAAAATATTGTTAAGCATATTGTGATATGCCGTAAAAGAAAAAGGGTCAATTTGGCCTTCCAAATTGTACCAAATCAATCTAATTAAAATAGATTCCCCCCCCCCCCCCCTTTTTTTTTTATCGCTAGACTAATTGCGTTAGCTCTCAGTATAGCGACAAGCAAAACACGGCCCGTTTAAGAGATCTGATTTTAATTAGATTGGTACCAAGTAAAAATCACATTTCCAACTTCTTTTTGAGCTCTAGCACTTTTGAATGGGGTTGTGTCTAACATCTCAACGAAAACCCTGAAACGGGCATTTAAAAAAAATGTTGTT
>JAVFBW010172190.1:0-11086 GCA_034783835.1 Mopalia ciliata
GTATAAATTATCTTACCTAATAATCTAAGTTTTATTTCTTGAGAAGCTCCTTGTCCAATGTACTCACACGAGTAGATACGATCACCAGTTCCAGTATTTGCATCTCGTTCACTGTTTAACGAATTGATCCTAAGGTTAACACCGTCCACCAAACTCACGTCCCCACTATATGGACCTCTATCAATGAGCGCCGCACCATCAGCTGGTTTAATCAGGATAAGGGTTGTATCTTGTTTCCACTGTATACCCCTGTTTGGTGTTAGGTTACAGGGTAAGATAACAGATCCTCCGACAAACCCTTCTACAGTCATACCAGTCACGTGATGTATAACCAGGAACAATACCAAGAAGCCTGAAACAGTTTCCATGAAATATTCACAAATGCACAGTGATAATGCAGGTGAGCCCCTCCACGCTATTTTTGTCGGGCAAATTAAGATATTTTTCGAGCAAAATATCAGACCCAAACGCCAATATGTAGAAGTATTATTAATATTTTCTTCTTTTTTCCGACCTGATTATATATAAACCAGTGACATTTATGTCTTTTAACAGTAATTATGTGAAGCCGTAATAAGCCTTGAATGTGATCATTGGCGTAGGGACCATAAACTATTTTTGGGGCAAAATGTAAGACATAAACGCCAATGTGTAGAACTGTCATTGTTTATTTTTTTTTTTTCTGTTCTCGGACCTGATTGTATATAGATCAGCAACAATTATGTATTATCAACTGTTATCCTGTGAACGGATCGTCTTGAATGTGATCATGGGTGTAGGGGACCTACATTATTTATTTATGGCCGGTAAACTCAGGCATTTCATTATTTGAGATATTTTTCAGGCAAAACATCACATACAAACGCAACATCAGTACATAGAACTGTCACTGTTAGTACTTGGCATATATACTGATTTACTTATCGTAGATCATGAAATATACCAAAAAATCTGGAAAATTTACAGCTTTTACTGGTATCTGGAATCACTTTATGCTTACACCAGAGTGACCGGATAAAGTTTCCAGCACGCTTCGCACTTGTGAAAATACGTCGTGATCCAGCAAAATCTTGTTCTCAGAAAGTCAATTAAGACGTTTTAATAAACTTCCAGGCATAGTATTGGGATAAGAAAAACAAAAGCCACGACTTACCTTTGATTGCTTCTCTTACTTTTGTTCTAATTGATATTAGGATGTTTTTGTCGACGGTTTAAAGATACGGTAAATAGTTTAAATATGAACTGCTAAATAACGCCTAAATGCAAAACGTCTAAAGGAGATGGTTGGTTGGAGTGACCTGAATGCCTGGCTGAATTGTATTTGATGGCTTTGGCGCACAATAACATCTTCCTTAACAGTGATTTTGCAGTATGTAACTGGAAAAAAACATATCCCATTCCATAAAAAAGGTTTGGCAAAGCAATAATTCAAAATCATCATTGTGGTGCAAACAAACAGTTCTATACGGACAGCAATAGCACTGTTAGCGAGATTTAAAAAAGATCTCTGAGATATTCTCTACATACAGTACGTACATTTAGGCCAATCTAAAACTCGTGATGTATAAATAGAAAGGATTTTAGTTTCACCAGTCTCGCTAGTGTAATAGCTTTTGGCCAGAAACTTTCACATCATAAAATACTTATGTGGCTTATTGGGAAAACGATTATTTACAAAAATATTTGATAATAAATTATTAACTTTATCAACGTTCTCGCCCAGAATACTTTCCAAAATCAGCATAGATTGACGCTCCGTTTCTCCTCATTCTCACATCTCCCGGGCCTAGGTGGCTCATCGCCCTTTTATTGTGTTTTGTTTCTTTTTAATTTTATATAGCTACACACAAATATACATTTGTTAGCTAATAGACTGGGCAGTTTTGATAATTTTGCCAAAATAAACTGCAGATCTGTGTCCGAGATTCAGTAGCAATCTCTACAATACAGTTTTATTATTCTCTGAAATGTCATATCAACACTATCTTCGAAGGACTTCAAAACCTCCAATATTGCCCCAGTAGAAATTATCAAAAGCAATGCTAGCTAGCACTTTACGACGTACATTTACTTATTTACAATTCCTGCGCATCGTTGTCCTTCATCAGAATGAAGCTCTTGCTGTCTTTCTTTTTTAAAATTGCAAGAATTAACATCGATCAGTCAAAATGACGCAATAAATTTCACTGCCAAAATTCACTGAGATTGCCTCTACAGACATCCTCATGCTCGGGGCTTCCGGAGCCTGGTCGGCCCCTGCACCCTCGCCTATTAAGTTATTATAGTCAAGCTCCCACTCCCTTTTATAGAACCCTAAAAGAATTCCCATTAATTACTGTGTAGATCTGCCTATTAGCAGCACGTACCATACATATATATTTATGGATGTTCAATAATTTTCGGGCGAATGCTACATTTCGGGCAAAAAATAGTCTGCTCCCCTAAACATTCACCCTCCCCTTCATGGATAGGAGTTAAACGTGTCGAAAACGTAATTAATACCGCTATTTAAAAGCGGGCGGTTGGCAGGGAGCTTGCTGTTGATGTTTATTGTTTAACAGCTGTACACATTAAGGACTTTACCGCTAGTCAGGAGTAAAAAATGACTCTTATCTTTTTGAGGCTTTTACGGATACTTCCAAAGGATGAATATGTTAACATCATATATATTTAGAAAGCTGAGGATTTCAAGATTCTAAATATAATGTCATATTATAATTCATTTTATTTAATAATAGCATTTAATAAACAACATATTCTTTCAATTGAATGAAAAGGCAAAGTAGAGTTTTATTTATTCAGTTATTTTTTTTTAATATAGAAAAATTCAGTAATTGTCTTGGGGTAGCACAGTTAAAGTTGGTAGAATTATGTGGTTATGTTCTCGCTATGGACCGACGGCAGCAGAGGCGTATTCGTCATCGAAAAGCGCTGCACGAGGGTGCTGAAGTACCTTATGTGCCCACCGTGAGCTGCAATCACTGCGTGACACCTCCTTGCATAGACTAAATGAGTCTTTGAATCCGGCCACGTTGCATCCGAACCCATTCTTCATGCAAATAGTGCATGGGACAGTTCCGGAAGTGTCTGACACTGTTTCACCGATTGGCGATTGTTGACTTGGTCAACTCTTCTAGATAATTCAGATATCAGCCTACTAGCGGAATGGCTGTGAATTGTTCTGCTCGCATAATTTCAATCTTGTTAGTTCTAAAGACAATATGGCCTCTCTCACTCATCAGCTACTAAAGGTGATGATTCAACCAACTAACTTTTTTTTTTATGAATTATTGTAAATAACCATATCTGATTCTATTTCTATATTTAATATAATATATTAAAATACACACACACAAAAAAATGTTAATCTTTTTTATGTTTACTGCCTGATTAAAATTTTAAATATTCAACCTTAACAGGTCAAATAATTTTAGTATGTTCACGCCAGAGCTTAGCTGGAATACCGTTGAATGTGGCATTAAACACCAATCAATCCACCAACTTACCAGGGTTATCTCCCTTTACTAGTAAACTGATGCAAATACACACAATGATTTGACCGTAACACTAAGTTACGCTGACGTGAACGTCTGTCCAGATCGTCCCAAATATGCCCAATAGGGTTGAGATCTGACGATCTTGATGGCCACGGCAACTCATTAATGTTCTTATCCTCTAGGTATTCCACATGCGGCCTGGCATTTGTCCTGCTGAAGGAGTTTTCTCTGTCGATCCATAATGAGAAGCATGTGTACAGCTACCAGGTTGCATTGTACAAGCACCAGTTTACAGCATGACACTACCTCCACCGAATCTCTCAACTCGGACGACGCATTTGTTGGCAAAACGTTCATTGCGGCGCCTGTATACGCGTTGTCGGCATTTGGGAATAATGAGAAGTAATTCAGCGATGACAAACTATTGACGACAGCAAGGGAATCTATGTTTAGTTTTACAAATAACACCATCGTTACACGCTGGATGTGTTAAAATCATAGGGGAGTTTATTCCATTTTGATTATTGTGTTAATTTTCGATTTTTCAATATTTCTACGACAGAAGGCAAAACCTGGGGCTTTCCACTGGTAGACCTTACGAAAAGGAGTGTCAGATATAAATATCTTTTGTTAAGAGTATGCGACTTTAGTCCACGACTCTGCTCAATAAACCAACACAGGGCGGTCGGAGTGAATCGCAGGCGGACAACAGCATGTATGTGAGTAATGGTTCAATAGACAGTCCACAATGAAAACATTAGAACAGTTCAGTAATTTAGCGTCAAATTTGTTCTAAAACCGTCCGTTTTGACGAATGATTTGATTTGGTACACTCGCCAAACCCTTGACCCAAAGGAAGTTTCAATCCACTATTCCCACGATTCTTAATGAGGATGGTTTGAGTCGGATCATTATCGTTCATTCCATCAGAGCCACTGGTATATCTGCGCCAAATCATGCAATCCGAAGATGCGCCAATTGTTTTTCATCAGCGGCCATCGCTATGGGAGTATCATACGCAGCTATAATCGAGGATGCAGCAATATACAGAAAAGATCTAGAAATACTTCGATCCAAATTGTTTTCTCTGTCAAATCCGCGCTTTCTGCTTCGAACTCCTCATAATGACAAAACACGATAATTTCACCTTATCAGTATTCCTTCTACGCGGCATCCCAGAACTGAAAGTTCAACGTTAACATGAAGTAAATAAGTTTGTCTTTTTCAAACCGTCGTTAATATAAGCGGCCTAGCGACGTCATTTGACATACGTTTACGGGAGCACCCCTTGTAGCCATGCGCATAAAACATAGGGTTCCATTGTTTTACTTACACAGTAACATTGCACTTTTTATGCGTCTATTCGTCGTTCTCTTATATTGAGGTTTCACTAAATGTCTAAAATCTTTGATACACATGTATATATGTTTCTTTTTAGTGGTACAATCAAAGCTAAATTTTCATTTTTAAGGCCATAATGTAGTTTTGTCGGTCAGTCAGTCTGTTACATCTAGACTATTCTTGCAGCGTCTCTGGTCTGAGTTGATTGTTGACAATTATTCCTACCAGAATGTTCGATGTAATTCTAAATTTATATCTGGAAACGACTACATCTTCCCACACAACCGTTTTGGGATCAGTCACAGCTCAAAAGTGAGTCAGTCAGCCAAGTCATCTGAATAGAAAACAGTACCCATCATTTTGTTTATATCGCAATAGCTTTTTACTTTATTGAAGTCTGAACCTAGCCTGTATACCTCTTTTATCTACATGGATATATACCCGTCCCTTTTGAGGACTTATGTGATTAACCTGTTGTGGATATATTCGGAACAATTGCGTGTGTTATACACTGGAACTGTGGATTCAAGGAATTACTTCTGCAGACTTCAGAGAAAGTGCTGCCTGTCATTACACACCGGTTCGTTGGTCCATAAGAATGAACGTTGTTGGGAATTGTAAGAATTGACGATCACGATTTTAAGTTTTATCACTGTGTATTTTGCCCACTGCCTGTCGTCCAAAACTTTCCAAAACTGGTTTTGTATTGTTATTTGAGGTGACTATAGCATTCACGACGTCTCGAAGGCTTAATTGTAAGGGCAGGTTGTCATAATGATCAGGTCAGGTCTATATATTTGATGTTTTAAGGCCTAACATTCGAGTCACAGAAATCTGATCAACCACAATATGAAGTAGGACTGTCTGGGTGGTAAATAACAATAAAAGAATATATGACAATAAAAGAATATATGACCAGAAATGCCCATGTCATGTCCAGTAACTGTTTATCACAACAGAAGTGTAATATTTAGTGGTCTATATCAGGACACCACACGAGAACACGGGCCATAAAACTATAAGTTCATGGCTTATAGAGTAATCATAATAATTATAAGATCACCATATAACAAATAAACATTACCTCAATCATCAAAGTTCATGTTTTGGTCTATAAGAAGTGATAACGACCGACCATATATTATAAAAACACCTACCCTAGATTCGACTTGTACCGTTAGTCATTGAGTGCCTGTCAAATTTGAAAGTAGGTTAAATTTTGAATGAGTAGACTGTACGATATAGGTATATAGTATTTTCGTTAAAGACACATTAAAAAATTCGATATAGGTATATGTTGAAATGGTTGGGCTTGTGATGGTCAGGTGTGCAGGTATATGGTCGAATTGTAAGTGGTTATTTTTATAATAGAAAAGCAAGAACTCCGATGCACCAGTTCGGAATTACATAACAAAATAGTTAATGCTGCTTATATTATTGATCTCCTCGAGTAGACTTACCTGAACATGACAAACTCAATCCCGGAAACATGGCGACAATTCTCCCTATATGGTTGTTTATTGTTAATTCACAGAACACTAATCCATGTATGTAGCTTGTTAACACTACATAATAACTAGACTTAAATAGTCAGTTAATTGGGCTTCCCAAGCCTTACGTGGGATATCTTAGATCCAGACATACACACTACGGTTTGGGTCGTCACTTAATATCTTACATCAAGTCTAAACAATGCGCATATGGTGACTATAAACGACATTCGCTTCCTTGTAAGGCCTACTCTGCTCGTCTGACACACGATTTTGCTGTCATGAAAGAAAAATAAAGTGGGTCAACGGTGTTAAATACTAAAAGATCTGATCTGTTTGCTTGATTGATTGGGGTGTGAGCCGTATTTTAGTCGATCATATGACGGCGTGCCAGCTCAATGAGTGAAGGAAACGACACCACTGGCAAGAAACAAAAACAAGATGGAATAAAAACAGGATAATCACAGGACGCAATACAAAAACAGATCAGCTTTCTGTTGCACGAGGGCAACGGGAAGCTCCCTCCAATCCCTGAGTATGAAAGATCTCATTATCAGACATGTGATGCTTGTTACCGTGATGTATTTACTTGTGACCGAAGTCATGACGTCAGGCCTCCAGAAAACAGGGAAACTAGGAGCAAACTTTAAAAGTCTACTATTAGACATATTAGTGTTAAACCTATGTGGGCTGCTTGGATACCAGTGGCTTCCCGGTTCAAAGGGAGCCACGACGTAAAACGCTATTCCTCGCCTAATCTCGCGTGAACCAGACCTTTCTCGTGTGAACTTCGACCCAACATTAGAGTATTCTGTCCGTATTTAAAAACAGGTGTAGAATTTAGTAGTGTATAATATATTTAGTTCGAGCCGACAGTTGTTTACATTATGTCCTTGATAAAAACAGGTCGCCGTCTTACCTACATAAAGAGTGTAAGACATACTAAGGACTTTTTTTAACTCTCACACACACATATCTGGAAGTTTATCCAGCAAACGATAATCAATCGACATCCTTGTATACTTTTTTATACAGAGAAATAAAACTTTGCTGGTCACCGCCGCGTTTATATATTTCTTTCATAATTGAGAAAAACAATTGCTTGCATCTAGAAATTATGGAGCAACAAACAGTTTTTATATGTGGTATTTTTTCGCACATTGAAGAATATACATCGACAATTAGCATAGTTAATAACCATTTACAAACAATCATCCACAATTAATTAAAACAAAGAGACAAACATAAAACATATATACGTAACTGTTTCAACAAATATTAAAATTGATTTTCACAAAACGTTTTTTAACAATCAACATGTTCCCGGTCAACTAAGGACAATTTCTCGTTGTATATGCCCACAAAGCCGCATAGTTATATTAATCTTATATCAATCCAATTGTGTCGTAAATTTCTATTTTCAAAACTATGGAGTTTGTACCGAAAGACATTTTGCCTGTCTCGCTATTTATAGATGTTTTAGTCCCTGTTCCATATCATACTATGTCTGAACGGATTTTACGAATGTTTTGAAGGAACGGTTTTGAACTAGCATCTAGGATCGAGAGGATAAGTGTTGTAAACTTAGTAAAGACTGAAATGGAAAGACATGGAGACTTCTCCTTGTACAAGTACGGTAAACAATTTAATTTATAACTATTATATTGAACTCAAGAACACCTCAACACTGGCAGGTTTTGGGTTACATGCGCTCAGTCTTCTTATTTCGTGTTAGGTCTGTCTTAAAGAGATAAACAACTGTCCTCCTTTTTTTCTTAATAATAATAATAATAATCATTGAAGTTCAAACTTGTCTTTGTGTTATTATATTTCAGTCTTCACTTGTTTAGATTAAATACGATCTATGGGTTTATAGTTCGGTCATCATTTGTTGGGGTGTATATTACATGCATCTTTGTGTTATTTTGACCCACCATCAAGTATATTGTTATCTATGCCCAAACAATGGCATTTGTCTGTATGGGTCTTGTCATTTACTGGATAGATTATTTATTTGTTCGATAAAATCTGACTTTGTTTCTGCTGGACATTGATATAACTCTCTGTCATAAATCAGGTTTCATTTTGCTTCATGGTGAAGCCAATATACCTGTACATGTTTTCTGTGTATTAGAATTTCCACTGACAAGCTTAACATAACAGAGTAAGGTGATTACTCCAAAGAAAGACGAAAAATTCATATTGACTCAATATTTCGGTTTATTATCAAACCATCATCAGGAGTGATGATGGTTTGATAATAAACTGAAATATTGAGTCAATATGAATTTTTCGTCTTTCTTTGTTTGATATCTTGTGGTTTGTCTTGTTATAGTCTCTGATACTCACTGTCAGTGGAGCTCTTTTTCTGTGAAGCTGTGACAATGGCAGGAAAAATGTTTATTTGAAGTAAATGGCAACTTCTGGTTTATATGTAAGTGTGAAGTAAAAAAACCCATACAAATGTAGGTCAGTAGGAACTACAACTAGATCTGACCTCCACATATGCAAATATACCAATATAATTAGCATAATTTGAGTTCCATCTACCTCTTCCAAGGTTGTGTGTACATGATTTCAATTGTTAACCAGGTAAATGCTCTAAAATAAATAATTCCAATAGGAATAACCAAGTACCCAGTTTGCTCATCTCCTTGAATATAAAATGTCTTCTACTCTCTCACAAAGACACATTTATATACCATACAAGAGAAACAAAGATCTAGTGATATTCTGATAGAGTACTTTTTCATGGCCGGTTTCAGGTTGCATTCAAATTGGTGCCAGTTTCAAGTAAGAACTCAACCAGTTATATCATGATTTCAGTACAAAGCATAATTTAATATTTGATGTTTCTCTGTTTTCAACTTTTCAGGTCTTCATCAGTTTTGACCATAAAAATGAATCCACATCAACTTAGGATACCATTCATAAGGTAAATATAGCTTCTCTAATATCCTATCTGCATATTATGCTGTAGGGTTAATGACGGAAGATGTAAAGAGGGCGTAAACAAGATATAAACAATACCACTTAATACAGGTTTTTCAAATTTTGGAAACACATTGGTCTAAATGGTCTTGTTCTAAACTACATTCCCATTTAAAATGAGGCCATTCCAATCAAATTTCTGGTTGGATAACCATAAGATATAACTATTTCCATGATTAAAGCAGTTGCAGTGGATGGCTATTTAAGCTTCTTTCTCCTTAGATCCAACAATGATAGAGTACTTCCAATGGGATTAAGTGAGTCACACTCACCTCTTGTCAAAATTGAATTTCATGTTTTTACCATAAAGGACTTATAACAGCTGGCTGGTAGTGAACTTCCTGTTGCCCGGCTGCTTTTCAGAGCTAGGGGCCAACATGAAGCTTTTGAAAGTGATCATTGTTCATTCCAGGATTAGCTTAGATACCCCAATCACATGAGTCACGCCTTATGGGGAGCGGGTGGTTGGAGGGAGCTTCTTGTTGCCCTGGTGCTCTCAGAACAGAAGCCGATCTGTTTGTGGTGTTTGTATTGTGTCCTGTTGTCCTCCTGTATTTGTCCCATCCTGTGTTTGTTTGTTGCCAGTGGTGTCAAGAGTGGTTTCCTTCATACATTTGGTTGGCACGTCGTCACATAAGTGAAATACCCTTGAGTATGACGTTTAACCCCAATCAAACAAACAAACCTTATGGGGAAGCCACAAGAGGTATGGAGTAATCACCCTATATGGGAGAAGTCATACATTGGTACACATTTAGGCACTCCCCAAAAGCTATGATCATTGGTATTTTAGTGAACAGTACACCAATTGGCTTGTATGACAATGGCGTTACATGTTTATTATTTACATTATTTTGTGCCTTTATTTTAATATATTTGTAGATTATATCACGGTTTTAATAAAATTCAATAGACAGTAGCAATGAAGGCCACACTTTATAATTTATTTTTCTGTTATCTCAATTTTTATTTTATTTTTGTAGGTTCCTCTCAGCTGGATTTTTGAAGTCTTCTTTCTTGTGCATTCATTCTGTATAGATTTACTGCTACATCTGTGATAAAACTGTAACAGTCATGGACCAGTCAACAACAACCCCAAGAATTAAATAACTTAACATCTCTATAAGTAAACTTGAACATGGTGAATGAAACGGCTGTTATGCATTTTATCAAGGCATTATTGAAAAGAGATTTTTTTTTTACATGAAAAAAACCCCCAAAGTTTAGTTGATCTGTTGATGATAGGAACTGAACCTGTATGTGGATGTAATGGAGAACTAAAATGGAACATTGATCTGATGATAAGAATTAAAGCACAAGATGGATGCTCATGATAAGAAGTTAGGAACTTAGCCAATATGCAGGCCTGTGCTGTTGGAGAGAATGGACCGATTGTGGTCTTCCCATGGTTATGCAAACTTATTTAAGGCGGAATGATTGATAGGTTTCCCAAATTATTTGCAGTGCTTGTCTATATTTTTGCTACTGATTTTGACAAATTTTATCAATCTGATCATCAATGAAGTTTGTATTATAAAGCAAAAGGGCTTTGTGTTATCATAAATGCACATTTACATGTATGTATTTTAAAAAGTCAACAGCAGGCAGTTGGAGGGAGCTTTATGTTGCCCTGGTGCTCTCAGAACTAAAGGGGAACAGGAAGCCGATCAGTTTGTGGTGTCTGTTTTGTGTCCTTTTGTTATTGTCCTGTATTTGTACCGTCCTATCTTTGTTTGTTGCCAGTGGTGTCTAGGGTGGTTTCCTTCA
>JAVFBW010172201.1:0-11085 GCA_034783835.1 Mopalia ciliata
TCTGTTAAAGGTGCAGTATTATAGCGAAATAAAGCTTCTATTTTTTCAGCGAAAAGATGTTAAATTTGAAAGCCATAAAAGAAATGACTTTATTTTACATATATAAAAAAGAAACAAATCCTGGTGATAAAAGCAAAAAAGAACAAGATACAGGACAAGCACAGTAAACTAAAAATCATTTAATATGACCAATTTATATTTATTTTACTGATCTTCATTGAGTTAAAAAAAAAACATAAATCATAGCATCAAAACAAGTCAATGTAACACTATACTATATAGCTGTAGGCACTTAGGAACACAAGTGAATGACATGATTCTACAGTCTACATCAAGACTTCCACTCTAAACCATGAGGTGCATTGATTTTAAATTTGTTCCAAGTCAGATCACCAATATCAAAGTCCATATCACTCTTAAATAATTCACTGTTAAACTGGTGGAGAAGTTCGTTAGCTCTGGGGTCAGTGAGTGCATTTATTTTCAGTTCATCTTTCACTAACTGGAAATTTGATAGATCAACAAAGTTCCCTGAAATGGCCAGAGACATGTCTAAGTTTTCAACTCTGTGAGGACAACCAGCTGGTACGAAGAGAAGTTCACCTGGACAAATTATAAAAAATAAAATAAATTAGCTTCATTCTTTAACTAACATTGTTTAAATGAATCTATATATGGACACCGTCCAAGTTGGTTTTTATTGGCTTTCTGTTTCATAGCAAACTTAATCTTTTTCCCCTGTAGGACAACCTGTCTTTATTTATGTTACATCCTGATATATTGATTCATATTGGATAATTAAATCTTTCACATTAATTGAACAAAAATTGTAATCTATATGTATACAATGTATATTTTTGGATTACTCAGGATTAAATAAATGTGAATGTGGTGAAGATAATTATTTCTAAATATATTGCAAATTGAGTATATAAGTTAACAGAAAAAAATAGACAGCATTTTTCATGGTTAATTTCTCAAACTTAGTGGAATAAAGATAAGAGGACTCAATAAATAAGTTGATCAAATAGAATAGTACTTGAACTACATGTAGTAAACAGTCACTCGTTTTGTTAAAATTTTGATTAGAACAATCTCAGTGTATTTCTTTGTCACACCCACCTGGGAAAGTCTTATTAAAGTGAAAATAAACAATTTTCAGAAAACATTAACAAAAATGAAAGACAAACTTTTAAAAAATGAGGCACTGATCACTAGATCGCATTATGCTCTTTATTATTGTACAAATTTAAAGTTTCTACCATGAATAGTTTTCTAGAAATAGGCTTTGGAAAATGTAGTCTGATTAAAACTGAAAATAATACCCAGAAATTGTCAATTAAAGTTTTGCGACTAGAATATATGATCATGGGAAAACTAAATGATAGGCTCCAATTGAACTGTTTATAATTTCGAATTATTTTATTCACAAACATATGGTTTGTTTTGTTTGTTTTCAAAGGGGTTCAGCACAACCTTAAATTAGTTAAAACAGGAACTCCTGACCTACTCCACATAAACATACATACCTTTTCTCAAGCAAATTCTAAGAAAGGCCCTGAGCAAAAAGGCTGGCGCTTCATAATAATAAATGTTTATCTAGAGCAGCTCAGGAGTTGTTTGTTTGTTTGATTGGGGTTTAACTTGGTACTCAAGGGTATTTCACTTATATGATGACATGCCAACCCAATGGGTGAAGGAAACCACCTTCGACACCACTGGCAATAAATAAAGACAGAACAAATACAGGATGACAAGAACAGGACGCAATGCAGACACGACAAACATATCGGCTTACTGTTCCCCTTTAGCTCTGAGAGCACCAGGGCAACATGAGGCTCCCTTAAACCGCCCGTGCTCAGGAGTTGAGATGGTTTAATAAACATGTCTAAAGACATGGACAGTCAAACAGATAGACAGATAATGCATTTCTAGTGGTACATGAACCCCAAATAAAGTTTGTCCCCAGCCTACCTGGTTGTAGAATACATTCTAAGGGCTGTGTTAAGCCCAGTAAAGGTTGTGTGATTAGGTTGGGTGTTTCTAGATCTGCCTCAAATACTGGGTCCATGGAGTGTAAATATCGAGGGTACAGGAGAGGCTGATCTTCTTTAGGGAAAAATATCCACCTGAAGACAAAAATTATTCATTATTACTGGTTTGTTTGCAACAGCCATTTACATATACAGGCCACATTGTTATATCTGCAGAGAAAAGGGAATTTTGCCATAGATGGCTAGAAGAGGGATTACTGCTAAATATCCAATAAAATTCCTATATTGGTAGTTCAAATCTAATTTTTATACAAAGTTGATATCAAACAACCAGTAGAAGACTAAGGACTTCTTTATGACAAAAACAACTGCAATCTGAATAGCCTCAAACAACAAAGCTGATTGATTTCCTTCCAAGTGCCCCTTCTTCTTGCCATCTCCTGCAAACATCCCTTTCTTTGTCAGTGGCTAAAGGAAAAGGATTTCTTTATCTTTTTGAAACACAAGTAATCATGGGGAGAGCACACACCATGTCACATGAGCAATACTAAACATGTTAGTTTGATTGGTTTGAAATCACCCTCCAAGCACAGGCAACAAACAAAGTAGATACTGAGTTTGAGCGCTTTTAATCATGTAATTGCCCTACAGCAGAATCTCCTGTAGCATGATGCATTGTGGGAGACGGGGACCAGGCAAGGAATATGGCTGCATGACAACACGTTACTGGACCATGATGTTCCACTTTTTTTAAACGTAGCGTCTGCACTATTTACGGTTGCAATTAACATTCCAAATGTATCACAGCGTTCAGGTTACAAAACATTACTGGACACTAGTTTATTGAACACCTAAAAGTCAGTCATTGTAAAAATTTAAAATTACACGGTTAAGATCGCTCAAACTCTGTATCTCTAGATAAGGCAACATGATATGATGGACCATCAGAAAAACAACTCTACATCTAGGAACAAAGAACCAAATAATGCATGACAAAATGCAAATAAATCACATCTAAATTAGATGTAGCTTTGTACTGTCCCTTAACCAGGGCAAAATTTCACTACTTATGGGCCCCAGGCCAAACTCATCAGTGGGCCCCCAAATTTATAGAAATATTGGCATGTGTCATTATGCAACATCCCCAGATACCTGTGAGCCGAGACCATTGGCCTACTATGTCTTTTGGTAAATTTGGCCCTGCCCTTGCTCTGAGAGCACTGGGGCAACAGAAAGCTTCTGTCAATAGCCCGCATGCAATATTCAAATTTTTAAATCAGTCACTGATTTTGCTTGTGAAAAACATTCGTACCTCTTCCTGCCTTGAAATAGTACCATCCAGAAATTAGACCCAAAAGCATCAACATGAAGGGGAGTTGTTAAGCCTTTAGGTGCTATGAAGAGACTAGGCCAGCTGTCTTGGTACAATGACCCAGGGGACGTTCTTTGTAGAAAATCACCTGGAAATCAAACAATTTCATCAATTGTATTTTTCTTAGTTTAAACATCTGGTTCAGAAAATTGGGATCTCTTTAATAACAGTATTTTTATTATTTTGGGTAAAGGCTTTCTTAGTTTCAAAAGATTCTTGTAAAAAAAAATGTGCAGGTTGAAACTCGATCTTTGAGTTTGTACAGATTTTTGTTCCGAAAATTAACCAGATTGAAAGAGACCAGTACAGGAATCACACCCTAAACCTAAGAGACAAAAACAAATTGCCAGAAGCAAGGATCAGATACCTAGGACTATCAGAATACTTTGTTTCCAGTGTGACTCTGAAAAAATAAAAACTCCTTTTTATCTGCCTACCCTGGAAGACATTTATGTGCAAAAATGTTTAAGGAGGATTTTCTTACAATTAAGTGTATTTTGTTTTAAAACATAGCATTTTAATTTTTTTGTGTATTTTAATAGTGTATTTAACATAAATTATGTGTACAAAATACTCCAGAATACACCAGGTAGGCAGGCCTAGGCTTGTTGTTCAAATTAAAATTCAAATATGACTTGTCACCAGAAAAAGAAAGCACTCTCAAGCATGTAAATATATAAAGGTTTACACCTAACAGGGAGATGGTTATCCCCGAATAAATAATATCCTTATTCTCTTCAAAAAAAAAAATTACCTTTTATTTTCCCTATTATTTATATAAGCTTAGTGGTAGTAATGATCTTATGTTTGCTTATCCACTGTTTTTTCGCTCAAATTGTTTTTATTTTATTTATTTTTTACTAAAGTTTCATCATAATTAAGGATGTTTCACTAATATGGCAACAGACTGTTTACTTCTCACTCTGCCTTCCTCAATTATTGCGGAAAATCAAGAGGAAACCTTAACCTTGTAAAAACCACCCTTGTAATTGCTTGAGACACATTTTCTGACTCCCTAAAAATTCAAGGTTGACAAGGTTTCTTAAACCTGAATCAGTAGCGCAATACCCTTACCACTGAACTACAGCTTTATACTATGGGACAAAAAAGTCTCAGAAAAATTATACCTGCAAAATACCTAGGAATTGTGAGTTCCTGTGTCAGTTGTGGGCAATTTAATGGCAAACTCCAATCAAAAAGATACATGTCCTCTGCCATCTCATTCTGCAATTTTTGGATAAACTCTGACACTGTTGTTGTTGTACTATCCTCCAGTCTTGCCCACTCCACTGAATCTCTAACACACCGTTTTAAGGTAACACTGCATTTACCTGGCAAAGAAAACATTTGGTAATGATATAAAAGTGTGATATTTTTTAGACTGACCAAAGTAAAAGGTTAGGTTTTAAATTATAAACCAGTCTCAAACTTAGTTTCAAATCCATAGTCTGAATAGAAGGAAGCTAAAAGATTAAAAATAATCTGTACATTTAATTTGAAGTTATAGTGTTCAAAATACATACAGCCGTGCATATTGTAAAATTAGGCAATGAGGGATATGTTATTTTGTGGCATTTGGTACAAATGCATCCCCATTCATTGTCTCATTAACAAGAGGAAGTTACTTTGTCAAGAATGGAGAGATGGAAAATAGCATTTTTAAGCTCTCACCACTACAATACTGCGGGACAAACATGGGCATGTCATTCATGTATGGCAAAACTATTTGATTTGATTTGATTGTTTATTCACCAAATAAAGCAAATAAATAATACATAATTCAATTAAATTAGGAGGCGGGAATAAAGTCCATAGGACTTGTTCTATCCAAATCTATATAAAAAAAAAGCTTATGTAAAAGACAGAAAAAGTTGTATAGGTGATGTGGTAAAGTATATGCGCGTTTTACACAAAAACAAATATTAAAACCATTTGCAAAAATAATTGACCTAAGTTATGACATTATTTCAAATGTCATTCGAGTAGGTTGTTTGTAGACAATTTTACACACCCGTATGGTTGTTCCATAAACTATGAATGGATTTGAGATTTGCATGATAAACTTTCTAAACTTAGTCAACTGTAAGTGTTAGTTAAATTCTGTACAATAAAGTTGGCAAAATGTACAGTTTTTCTGTTAAAATGAAGCATATGACCAAAAACGGCAATGAATTTTGAGCTGCCATAAAAAGGAATATTTACCAGCCTTTTCTTTGATGTGATCAAATGTCCATTGGGTTGATGTTAGACAAGGGAGATAATCCGTAATAATAACTGGAGTACTGGTTTTACTGTACAGCTCATAAAACTCTTGACAAGTGAGATTATTGTAAGAACGCCTCTCTACCTGGAAGTAAATAAAACATTCACCTATAGCTGGGTTAGAAAAAACCAGGATTGTGTAAAAGATCGACTGAATAAAAACTAATGGGAAAGATAAATCCTATTTATTCTGAAGGTGGTGGTATCATACTAACAACAAAACGGTTTGTTTGTTGGATAGGGGTTTAATGCTGTTCTCACTTATTTCACTTAAAGCGATAAAATGCATAAAGGTAAAAATGGGCATCATTTCTTGTGTTCAATTATGATCTCTAATTTTTTAATCGAACTATATAGATTTTATACTTGGATCTTAAAAAATGGGTAATCCACAAACTACAGTCAAATTTATCCATGCGGCCATGTCTAGGTACTTTTATCATTAAGCAGAAGAGCTCCACAAATATATTAACCAATCAAATATCTTTCTTTTCAAAAAAAAGTGCCTACATCACGAGACCTGTAGAGTTGACTGTTTAAACCTTTGACAGTTCACTTATATAGGTCATTGGTTCACACATGTTATAAACCCATAACACAAAAAGGGATTAGTCGCGTGTCGTCAGGACAGAGCTGGCCATGCCCAAAATGTCAGCCACCAGTGGTCGCAGGAAAGTATATATCTGTAACACTCTGGTTATTTTATGAAATCAAGAAACGATAAGTCGATGCCATATTTAAGTATGTTTAATGGTAACCATTCAAGTAATATGGGGGTCATTTCAGCCAGGAGTATCGCTTTAATTTTTCTAATTTTTTTCTCAATCCTATAGTCACAAATATTTTTATTAATACACAATGGCGGCACATAGGCTTACATCATTGGAAAGGAAAGCCCTAGAGGTTTAAATACTGATCTGTAGTTGCTAGCCATGGAAACCCAATTTTTTTTTAAATAACCCCATTTTCATTAGGAACCTGGTTCATTAGTACCAGTAAGTAAGCTCTCTATATTAAATGGTCGATCATAAGAGGCGAGAAAAGAGGTTGCTTTCCGTTGCCCTGGTGTTCGCAGAGCTAAAGGGTAACGAGAAGCAATTTTGTTTGTGATGTTCTGTATTTGTGTCGGGCGTCATATAAGTGAAATACCCTTGAGTACGACGTTAAACACCAATCAAACAAACAAACTCTATATTAAATAGTTTGGCTTCTATGCTGTTCACATCATGCCAAAAAAGATGCATGTTTGTTGCCATGGAAACTTTTTATTGGGATTGACCCCATTTTCAATAAGAGTATGTTTAGCCTCATATTAAAATGCATTCAAATTTGAACACTCTAATGTATCTTGAGCGGTTTGGCTTCTATCCTGTTCAGGTGGTCATGTAAAAAAAGTGACAGACTCAGCCATGGAAACCAGAAATTTGTTCGGAATGATCCTATTTTTAATAGGAGTTTAGTTTAGCATCATATTAAGCTACATTCCAAAATTGAACTCTCTATCTTAAGCAGTTTGGCTTCTATCCTGTCCATGTGGTCATGTAAAAAAAAAGTTACAGATCCGTTATAGTTGGGAAATAGTTGGGAATGATCCCATTTTCAATAAGAGTGTACTTTAGCATCATATTGAGCTCTCTGACTTAAGGGTTTGGCTTCTATCATGTTTACATGGTCATGTAAAAAAAAGCAACTGATTCAGACATATTTGTTGCCATAGTAACCTGAAATTTATTAGGAATGATCCGATTTTAAATAAGAGTTTAGTTTAGCATCATATTAAGCTGCATTCTAAATTTGAACTCTCTGCCTTCGGCAGTTTGGCTTCTATCCTGTTTACATGGTCATGTCAAAAAAAGCGACTGATTCAGACTTATTTGCTGCCATGTAAACCTGAAATTTATTAGGAATGATCTGATTTTAAATAAGAGTTTAGTTTAGCATCATATTAAGCTGCATTCTAAATTTGAACTCTCTGCCTAAAGCAGTTTGGCTTCTATCCTGTTCACATCGTCACGAGGGAAAGTTAGACCGACCGACAGACCGACCAACAGACATAGAGTTATAGAGCTGCTCAATCGCAGCTAAACAAACCCAAACATACATGAGATTGATTGATGATTGATAGGTGTTGAATGCCATCCTTAAGGGTACTTCCAAGAGTTAACATCAACACAACTATATTATTTATTCAACCTCCACATCTGACAGCATAGATATCAATTATACTGCCCTTAGCCAGAAATACTTTGAGTTGTTTTAAAGGATGTATTTGTTATTTTGGGATAAGTTTTTTTTTAGTTAAAACAGATACTAGTTGAAAAGTGTTTGCAGTTACAGCCCTTACGTAATGCATCAAAAACCATGAACGGTAAATCGAAGTATATTCAGTTCAGGAAGCGCACTCGCTACCACTGAGCCACGGCCACGGGCCCTCTGGTCAAGTAAGAAAGTTTGATTTCAAAATAACAACAAAAATAAATACTCCAAGCACGAAACTGTTTCTTTGATTGATTGGGGTTTAAACCCATACTTAAAGTTATCTCACTCATACTATGGTTTGCTAGCACAATCTGTGAAAGAAACCACCCTTATAAGCTACTGGCAACAAATAATGAAAGGACAATCACAATACAAAGACATCTTGAACAGATCAGCTTCATGTTGCCTCTAAGCTTGCTGAGCACCACCATGAAGCTTCTCTATACTGCACAGTTCTAAAATGAAACCAATTACAGTTACGAAATACTAGTTATCCCTGCAATTCATATCCAAAATATACTGTTCACAAAACACAGGAAAAGAAAATTGCATAAATTTATTAACAATAGCAGAACTGACTGACCATTGAGGGGGAAAAAAAAGGATGGGAAAAAAAAAAAGACAAATAAAAATTTATTGAAGAACATAGAAATTAAATATATCACAAATTTTTGACTTGCATTTTGTTTCTACTAATTTATATATATTTGTTCGACTAGGCCTAAATTGATTGAAAATGACAGGCATTTGCAAAAAAAGACTTGATATACATGTATTTAATCTAAAAACTTGCCACAGTAATGTGCTGACTTACTAAGAATGGATTGAATACATATCAATACAATATCACTGGCCAACAAAGTAGCATCAATTCAAGTTCACAGCTCAAAATAACGTTATTTACATACAGTGTAAATTTTAACAAATATATTATTATTTCCCTATATATTTACCTATAGGAATAACTATTCAAAATTTGCAGAGTGTAGAGAAAACACTCTGTAATGGTTTACTTGATAACGAACAGTTTATCACAGCACTACACTGGTTAAAATTAGCATCATAGGTCAGAAAATCATTGGAAATTATATAAAAACCTCATTATCTCACTTGTCTGCTTATCGAGACGAAACAAAAATTCCCTAATTTGACTGCATGAAAGGTAGAAGACTTGATTGTCATGGGTTAACACTACATACATAACTCTACTACTATTGTTATCAACATAAATCGTAGAGTACATTGTGATTTACAGATGGGACTACATTTGGTTAAGAAAATATCATCTATACAAGCATGCATTACTTACAGCATATAGCACCTTATTTTTGGCATTTTTAGTTAACACAGTAATTGGTCAGACACTACACATAGGGCTTTCTACATTTCAACCGATCTTCCTATACAGAAAGGTTGATGGACCCTACCGGGGTATTTTTTTTTAGAGAAACCTCTATTAAACCCCACCTGTGAAGATATTCCTTTCCCTATGGACTGTTTGGTGCACAGAGGTTTATTGGTTTATGTAGCTGGGGGTTAAACACCATATTTGAAATTTCACATATACCATGGATGAAATACATATAAGTCATCCATGATGACGCTGGCAAGAAACAAAGACATTACAATCACAAGACCCAGCAGTGCATTAGCTCCTTCCTGCCTCTTAGCTCCGAGAACTTCTGGTCAACAGCTCACTGCCAGAGATGCACACAAAACAAGAACATGTTAGCAAGTCTATGATATATTATCTTTGCAATTTTTAAATTGCTATGTTAAGACGGAATTATTTAAAAAAGAGCAGATCACTAGGGCTACATGTACATATGTTGTAAGTTGTGTTGTTAGATTACCTTACCGTCCAACAAGTCAAATACCATTGGGCACAGCTCCTTAACCCAATGAGCCAATCCCATAAAACAATCAACCAAACCCACCGAAATAATCAAGTATAACCTGGGCCTAGTATTACTCATCCCAGGTATAACTAACCAACAAATCAGCCATAAATCTAGGGCCACTGCTTAGGCAATATATAAACTCAAATGGAAAATCATAGGTTATCTCCATTTAGACTTAGATACATTATCTGCAAGGGTTACAGCCCTATATTCCGACAACCCTATGTTCCGACACCCCTATGTTCAGACGGAGCCGTTGTAGAATTGGTCCGTCACTATAAAAACTATATTTGAGTGTAAAAGATTGATGAATAAAACAGAACTAAAACTAAAACTACTGTCAGTAAAAGGGTAACTAACCCTAAGTCCAATCCCACGAATCAATAAAAAAGAATGAATGTAGAAAAATACCATTGACGAATGTGTAGGAACATAGGGATGTCGGAACATAGAGCAGTCACCATCTGCAAGTAGTGCATTGAAGGAATCAATATTTTACCTATGACTAAAAATCTACATTTTTTGATTTAACAAAGTTGCAGTTCCCGCGGGAGATTTATATCCTTTATTTGTTCTTCATTTAGAAATACCCCTTATAACTTGTATAACTTTGGACAGAGACTTAGGCTTAACAACAGGGGATCTAACATGTTATTGCAATAAACTGTTTAAAAGTTAGAGTGTCCTAAGCTTTAGACAGTATACATATTTAGGGCAAGCAAACTGGCTTAATAAACGCAACAAAATCTAAAATCACCAAACCATATTTATATATAAAAAAGTACATGAGGCATATCAAAAATAAAACATGTGTAATCAAAATATACAACATTGATACATAGAATATGGGAGAGGCATCAAATAAAATTTACTTATAAAGTACGTGTATTACCATTTTTTGACTCCCCATTTAATGACATAAATCTGAAAAAAATTAATTATGTGAAATTGAATAATTTTTCTTTCTTACTTTTGTAATAGTATTTAGTCGACTGGTTTGGCCAATCAGTTTGCCTAATATGTTATCTAATGTTTGTGCTTGGTGCAGACAGTGCTCTATACCAGTAGGGTGACGTGTAAGTCCAATGGGTGCAAGAAACCATTGTAGATGTGAATGACAACAAACAATTATAAGGACAAAGACAGAATAGCATTTCTCTCCTATTTCTCTGTTAAACAAGAGATCCATGAATGGATCTTGACGCCCACACTGTTAAGACAGTTTGAAGAAAAGGGTCTAAGAGGGGACAGATTCACGATTTGATTTTCCATCTTGTGCCTAAGCTAGTATAGGAAG
>JAVFBW010172212.1:0-11084 GCA_034783835.1 Mopalia ciliata
GGAATATAGCTTGAAATAAAGCTACACATGGGGTTGCCAGATAGCCTTAACCAATTGTATAGATAGATGATATATCTCTATATTAAGTGTGATTGCTTTTAGAAATATATTAAGCGTGTATATTTTATGACTTACACATTAAGTATATTCAGTAATATCAAAGTAAATCAACTTTGGACCTCGTTTACAAAGTACTATATACAACCTACACTACCGCATCACGTGCTATATTGTATATTTCGTATTTTACATGCTTGTGAAGATCTTTTTTCCCCACATTCAGTATATAGCCGTAAGGTATTGCGAGATAGTCGGCCATAGATCTCTGTGAAAACGTGTAGTTTATTCAACTCAACAAAATTTCCAATATTGCTCTCTCTATGTTTGATTATTTTATCGATCTTCTCTATTTCTCGTTGTACAATAGTAAATATAATCTTGCGTATTACTATTTTTGGACATTATCTTATTATTGTATAGAGACTGGTATTTGTGCATTTGTCCGTGACATATACCGAGATTCAGTCCTAAAAACATTACCTTCCAGCCTCCGGTAAGTGAAAAACTGCGAGACATCCCGGAAACCCTGCGTGGTTTTGACATCAAGCGTGTTAGTCTTTTAAAGCAATTTCCTCTTCTAAAAAAGTTATTTAGGTAATATGGCAGTGCTTAAAATGATATTCCAGATGTTTCTCCCGGAGAGTGGTCAGTAATGAAATTAATAATATATTTAACTCTAATGTATAAAATCTAAGTTAGTTTGGTGTGGTTTAATCTCGTCTTCTCCACTAATCGACAAATCCCAAATGGTATTCCCAAATGGGTTATAAATGCGATTAAAAGTGACTGAATTACAAAGATAAAAATATACAATGAACTATCTGTAAAATAAATCCTGTATTTTTCAGACGCTTAGAATTTGGTTTATTAACTTACAAACTTGCGACTTTTCATACAAGTTATTTGGGCTGTGACGTAGGCAGGGGAAACTCCATTCGGAACAATCTGTGCCGGATAATGACGACTCCGTGGCGGATAATGACGTCTCCATACTGGAGATACAAGAAGAATTGTTGGATAATGAGAAATAGCAAAATGGCGGTCAGGTTTCTATAGATACCAGTCACTTAGTGAATTCCCCTGGTGACTTCACTCGAAAAATCAAAGGTAACTCTTAATGAAAATCAGATGTTCGAATCCCAATTTCGCCACATGTACAACGAATTTTTTAATGAAACAAGCTGCAAATCGTTCAGCGAATATTGGACTATTTTTTTTATACGTTTTCTAGGTATGAACCATTTGGGAATACCTTTAAACTCAAACCACCATGGTTTAAAGATAAATCTGTAAAAGCTTCCTATATTTGCTGGAGTTATACATACAGCAGGATAATGCAGTCTTTTGGGCTTATCGTGCATGAGCGATATTGGAAATTCGGTATAATTCATCAAGTTGTTTTTCTTTTCTAAATACGACGTAATCTTTCAAAAAAAGCTTCACCGCCAAGATTGGTCTGATATTAATTAATTGTGTGCATGCAGGACGATGCTGATCGGCCAAGACACCAAGATCATAGCTGATATATTTTCAATATAGGATGTTGTAGGTAAATTCATAAGCTGAACAAATTTGACTTTGGAGAAAAGCAAATCAAGACGCATCATTATAGTTGCACCCATGCCCACGATAATTCATCTTTAAGTGACATTTACAAGTCAAACTCTATATGAATTCCAGTTATAAAGGAGTCGCAACGGAGGTAGTCCGATTTATATTTAGCAAATTCACTCACAAATTATAGCACTTCATCAGATTTGGACGGGATTGTTGGTTGTCATAAAAACATATACATCATATCATATAATTTCACTGATTACAGACTGTTTCCCGGGTTTACATAATGATGCGATTCCTTACAATGAGGAGTCCATAGTGCCGCTTTCTTGATCCGAATGCTATTAAAACAAACGCGAACATAGCAAATAGAAACACGTATATATCATAGTTCTATTCTGGGGAAAAGAAATAATTATTTGGATCTCTAAATATATTTTTAGAAACAAGCCTGCTGATATAAGAGTAAGATTACATCATTCGATACAAGTATTTTCTCTTTAGGATGTTTCTTCGGGTAATACAGTATACTGTATCTGTTGATTGTTGACAATACCCTTTGTACTACATACCCGATACTTTCTTATAGAATATTGTCACTGCTCTTTGAGCCATCGGAGGCATGTTTTAACCTGCAATAATGTTTAACCATAACTCAATTAATCAATTCTAGATTTTAATCTCAACTATAATCTGCAGCAGAATTTGAGAATTTCAACAATAAAGCATTGTCGATATCAATCAATATAAAATAAACACCTATACACTTGATAAAATTGCAAAAAGCTCTTTTTTAGATTATGGATTAAGATTAATTTTAATCGCGATTTAGCTGAATGTGATACCGGTTAATCACTTATATTGTGGTGGTGCCTTAATAAATCGGAAAGACACTACCAGCACTCCCGAAAACACCTAGTCACTCCCTTACATGCATTCGGCCATTAAGAAAAAATACCCACTCAACTCAATAACCTCTTTTCTGAGAAGACAATCGATCCGGGATCGACACGCTTAAATAAGTTCCAAATTGCACTAAAGCCACGAACGGACGGCAACAAGGCTGTAAATATAACAGTTCCCATTATTGTTATAGAGATCGGTATGGACAAAATCCGGAAAAACAATGCTTTCACGAAAACTTCATTATACCGTATATCTAAGTGAACAACATTCTCTATAACGAGGAGGTACTCGAATGTTCATTTATGGTAGAGCAATGTGACAAAAAAGTTGTATTGGTATTGCGATATAGCGTTGCCTAGATCGTAGACATCATGCTTAAAACCCACCTTCTCGAAAACCTTAACAGATGCTCAATGATATACGTTGATAACTTTTTAAATTTAAAGGGAATTTATTTTAATATGTTTGTTTTTTAAAATGATAAACACCTTGGACAATTATTGCAATGCCTTCAACAAGGTAGTGCAGAATGAGAACGATGTCAGAATAGACATAAGTAACAATTAATCAGAAGTTTACATCCATATAGTGTTTTGCCTTCTAAATGCCATTCAAATGTGTTAAGGTAATACAATGCTAAGAGTAGTGTACTGCTAAGTGCTAGTTATTTGGTTAAATACATTTTCCACCATCAATAACTGTAATATAAGAATGCCAGGGTCATGTATTTTGTAATGCTTAACAACGTCCGTAAATCACATATTGGGTGGTTCTGAGAGGCTTCAAATCAGCATAAAATAACACAATCGTTTGCAAATACTAATTTCATATAAAAAAAAGTTTACAGCGATTTAATGATGATTCCGGAAAACTATAAATAGAAATCAGAAGTATGCTAAAAGTAGTCATTACCAAAGGGTTTGTGTGTCCGTCAACACTGTTATGGGACTTTTGTTTTTTTGTTAAATATTTTCTTATTATATTAACGTTGGTTTTCACGCAGCTTTGATACTTGTAAGGGAAGGGTAAGGGTTTCCACATTTGGAATAATGCTCTTATCGAGTCCGACAATTACTACTTTCGCTGTTCAATAACTGACTGGAGTCTAACATATTTGGTATGTAATTAGAGCAGCTATAAGGTTGAACAAAGCCTAGCTAACATGTGTTTGAAGTGACAGTAATGGTTAAGGTATTGTAGAAAAGGTCGTTCAAACGGTAAGAAGCAGGGGGAAATCGAAACTTGGATTTGTTGCTGAATCTGTCATCTTCAAACTTTTGAAGAAGACCAGTTTCTTAAGTTTTCAGCACAAATTAACCGGCGAGTGATTCTCTAATTTTTTTCCTTGAAGACCACCACCTCTGTGATCCAGAGAAACCATTTGTCCATTAACACCCCCATGACCAGGGTTAAACATTTGTCCATCCACACCCCCATGACCTAGGTTAAACATTTGTGCATGATCCACATTATACATCTGTCCATTCACACCCACATGATACAGCTTAGACTTTTTTCGTTCACACCCCTATGATCCAGATAAGACATTGTCCATTCGCCGTTCTATGAACTAGATAAGACATTTGTCAATTTATATTGTCTTGTGCCAAATAAGAGACAGCTGCCAAAATTGTCAAATGTCAATACGAAACTATAAAGAATCTCACAAGCATAAAGAAATTAAAACAGACATCAGACTCCATGGGCACAGCTCTCTGCGAATGAGTGAAGGGTCTACAAAGATCCTTGCATCGTGGAGTCCATTGTGCTACTCACTTTCTCGAGACGAATGCAAATAAAACAAACACAAATACGGTGAATAGAGGAAAGTACATATCATATTTCTATTCTGGGGATAGGTATTATTGTTTGACTCTCTAAAGCTATTTTTGTACAAAGTTCGATATAAAGGGAAGTCTCTCGAAGGAGTAATTCCAATCTATATTTAGCAAATTGACGCACTTCATCAGATTTGGACGGGATATGCTGGTTGTCATAAAACATACATCATATCATATAATTTCACTGATTGCAGAATGTTTCCCGGGTTAACTTAATGAGGTGATTCCTTACAACGGGGAATCCATTGTGCCGTCTCTTGATCCGAATCCTATTAACAAAAACGCGAAAATGGCGAATAGAAAAACGTATACATCGTGGTTCTATTCTGGGGAAAAGAAATAATTATTTGAGTCTCTAAATATATTTTTAGAAACAAGCCTGCTGATATAAGAGTAAGATTACATCATTCGATACAAGTATATTCTCTTTAGGATGTTTCTTTGGGTAATACTGAATAAGATGGCAATCCTCTCTGTACTACATAGAAGATCCTTTCTCATAGGGTATTGTCACTGTTCTCATATGGGACATGGAAGGTATGTCTTCTTAAGTCGAGTTTTCGCTGCATGTGCTATCGGTTTATCACTAATATTGTGGCGGTGCCTTAATAAATCTTGAAAGAGACGACCAACACTCCGGTAGACACCTGGTCACTCCCGTATATGTATTCGGCCGTTAAGCAAGAAGACCCACTTGAACTCAATGACCGCTGCTGTGAGTTGACAATCGATCAGAGATCTACACGCTCAAATAAGCTCCAAACTGCACTAAAACCACGAACGGATGGCAACAGGGCTGTAAATACAATAGTTCCCATTATTGTTATAGAGATTGGTATGGACAAAATCCTGGAAAACATTGACTTTGAGAAAACTTCCTTACAACGTATATCTAAGTGAACATCATTCTCTATAACGCCGAGGTACTCGAATGTATATTTATGGTGGAGCAATCAGTAAAAAAAAAGGCTTTATTGATATTATGATATATCGTTGTCTGGATCGTGGACAGACAATATGCTTAAACCCCACCTTTTCGAAAATTTAACAGATGAGCAATGATATACGTTGATAAATTTTAAAATTTAAAGTGGATTAATTTTAATTTGTTTGCTATCAAAATGCTATACAGCTTTGACAATTATTGCAATCCATTTAAAAAGGTAATGTAGAACGAGAACGACGTCAGAATAGAGGATGAAAACTTCTGCTCAAAGTAATGAGAAGTCTCCATCCATAAATTGTTTTCCCTTTTTATTGAATCCGCTTCTAAATGCCATTCAAAGGTGTTAAAGTAATACAATGCTAAGAGCAGTGTACTGCTTAGAGCTAGTTATTTGGTCAAATACACGGTTACAATTTATCCAAATGATAAGATTTGGCTTACAAATGAAATTAAAGAAAAAATGAAACTCTGAGACAGATTGATTTTGCGTTCGCGGAAGATGCAAAATACGAACGTTATTCAGCCTTATCTAAAACAAAGAAATGTAGTAAATTATTTAATTCGTAACGCCAAACGAAACTACGAAGATACAGTAACAACGCAGATTATTAATGAAAACGTAAATCAAAAAGTTTGGTGGAAAACCTGCAAAGTCAATCAAAAGCTGATCTGTTAAATAATTATTTTTCATCCATTTGGAGCCAAATTGATTTGGGACTCGATGACATTCTGACTCTGTCGGAATTTATACGTGCCTAGTTAGACAATATTGTTATATACGAGTCTGATGTTCTGGCAGATCTGGAATCGGTTGGTATTTCGAAATCAGTTGGTCCCGACGGAATAAGTCCAAAATTTATGTAGGAAGGGCGACTACCATTATCTTCAGTTCTAGTAAAATTAGTTAATCTATCTTTGACAACAAGTTCGTATCCTGCCGAATGGAAATTCGCAAATGTTACTCCAATCTATAAATCTGGTGATCCAGCCAATGTTTCCAACTATAGACCAGTATCTATTCTCAGTTGCCGTAGCAAAGTTTTCGAAAAAATAATTTTCAAAACTATTTTTCCCTAGATAAAAACGTCTCTATCACCCTATTAATATGGATTCCTGACTGGAAAATCAACCTGGTTTCAACTTCTCGACATTTTTTTGACTTGGCAAAGGCCCTAGACGATGGTAAGGAAGCTCTATTTTTTTCGACATATCTATTAAAGTCTTTCCATCGTGTTTGGCATCGAGCACTGTTAGCAAAATTATCTTCAATCGGCATCTCTGAGAAAATTATTTTATGGTTAAAAAAGTGCTTGTGTAAAAGAAACCAAAGCGTGGTTCTACACGGATTGAGCTCACAAAAAATATATAACATCGGGAGTACCTCAAGTCTCTGTATTTGGGCTACTCCATTTATACCTTTTTATTAACGACCTCCCGAATAGCGTTGTCCATAACACCCGGTTGTTCGCCGACGACACGTGTTTATATATCTCATCCGAAATCTCTTGAATGGCTATATTTCCAATCCTATTGAACAGGATCTATCTGTAATACAGTCATTGGCAGAAGTGTGGCGGGTTAGCTTTAACCAAACAAAAACTAAAGCATTGCTGTTTTCAAGGCACAGAGCTCCGTCTCCTGTATATGTCAAATTTATGAACGAAACTATCCAACTCTGCCCTAAACACAAACACTTAGGTGTTACTTTTAACAATGTTGGGAATTCGAATAATCATGAATAATTTATTGTGTCTTTTAGAATGTGAAGATAAATAGTATTTAACTCTAGTATGAACAGATTCTAGTTCAGAAAATTTTGCAGGTTGAAACCCGTCCGGGAATCGAACCTACGAGTTAGGCACCGAATCGCCAGCAGTGAAAGCCGGCTACCTAGACCACTCAACCACCCGGCCTTCAAAATAGAAGGTTAGTCAGCTGGAGTCTACATAGCGGACATTCACTACTCCTCTGATAGGAGAGTGACACAGCTTCCAAAGCTGAAATCACTGAATATTTTTTGTGTCTTTTAGACATTCACTGCTGGCGATTCGGTACCTAACTCTGAGGGTCGTGGGTTCGATTCCCGGACAGGTCTCAACCTGCAATATTTTCTGAACTAGAATCTGATAAATGCTTGTAGCTCGTTGAATAACTATATTTCAGAAAGTTCCAATTGCGTTTGCAATTCACTATTTGAAACTGCCGATCACTTTCTTTTAAAATACCCTTTTTTATTCGGCAGCGGCAGGAACTTGATCAAAATTTAACCAGGAGTGGATATATCGGGGAGCTGATTTATTGTACGGCTCACCGAAGTTCGACCAATCGCAAAACATCAATATCATTCAGGCTGTGTGCAAATTTATAACTTCTACTCGGAGATTTACGTAGTTTGCCGGTCGAACATGGCCTTCGCAAGCAGGAATTGGACTGCCTTCACTAATTAAGTCTTTGCGTTAGATTTGTTTTACACTGAGTGTATGTTATATTTACCTTACAACAAATTGTATTATTATTGCCTACGTAGAATATCGCCATCTTAGTAATAATGTGATTTATCATTATTTGTCCTTGTTTTAAAATAATAAGTTATAAAAATCAAATATTTCGCCATTGGATGTATGCAATATAAGCTTCAATACCTTGCTGTGTATTACTAGAATATTGAATAAATACGTTTAAAAAAATACATTTTTCTAGCATCAGTAACTTTACTAGAATGAATGTCCGGGTCATGTATTTTGTAATTCTTAACAAGGTCCGTAAATAACATATAGGGTTGTGAGTGCTTTCAAATCAGCACAATGGCATAGTCGTTTGGCAATCAATAAAATACTACTGCGACTATTCTTAAGGTGTAAAAGAAGTTTACAGCGATTTAATGATGATTCCGGAAAACTATAAATAGAAATCAGAAGTATGCTAAAAATAATCGATAACAAAGGCTTTTTGTGGGCGTCAACACTGTTTTGGAACTTTTGCTTTTTAAATGGTTTCTTATTATATTAACGTTGGTCTTCACACAACTTTGGTAAATGTAGGGTTTATGGTAAGGGTTTCCAGATTTGGAAAAATGCTCTTACTGCGTCCGACAACTACTACTTTTGCTGTTCAATTATGAACTGGAGTCTAACATATTTGGTATGTAATTAGAGCCGCTGTAAGCCTGTAAGGTTGAACAAAGGCTAGCTAACATGTGTTGAAGTGACAGTTATGGTGAGGATATTGGAGAACACGTCCTTCAAAGTTCATTCAGGCCGGTTAGAAGCAGGGGGAAATCAAGATTCGGATTTGTTGCTGGATCTGTCGCGTATCTATAGGCTATCCACAAACTCTCTTATTAAGATATTATCACAAATATCACATATCAGGTTTAACGGAAAAGACATTCTAACGACTGATTGACAATTCCGGAAAACTATAAATAGAAATCAGAAGAAGTATGCTAAAAATAATCCGTAACAAAGGGTCCGTGTGGGCGTCAACACTGTTATAAGTGGGACTTTTGTTTTTTTAAATGTTTTCTTATTATATTAACGTTGGTCTTCACGCAACTTTGATAATTGTAGAATTTAGGGTAAGGGGTTTCTACATTTGGAATAATGTATCGCATCCGACATCTACAACTTTTGCTGTTCCATTACCGACTGTAGTCTAACATATTTAGTATGTAATATTCTCACAATTTAAAGCCTGATCATTATATTATAACCTTATATATAAGGTCCCAACTTCGATGCTCGGTGGAGGTTTGCAAATCGAAAGCATGTTTTTTTTTTTTTGCAAGAATGTTTAACCATGACAGAAATAATCAATTCTAAACTTTAGTATGAACTATAATTTGCAGGAGAATTTAAGAAATTTTCAACAATAAAGCATTGTAGATATCTATCAATATAAAATAAATCCGCCAACTACTCCTAATTTTAAAATCGCAAAAAGCTCTTTTTATAGATTCTGGATTAAACTTAATTTTAATCGTGTTTTCGCTGCATGTGCAACCGGTTAATCACTTATATTATTGTGGCGCCTTACTAAATCTTGAAAGAGACGACCAACACTCCGATAGACACTTAGTCACTCCCTTACATGTATTTAGCCGTTAAGCAAGAAAACCCACTTGAACTCAATAACTGTTGTTGTGAGAAGACAATCGATCCGAGATCAACACTCTCCAATAAGCTCCAAATTGCATTCAAAACCACGAACGGATGGCATCAAGGCTGTAAATACAATAGTTCCCATTAATGTTATAGGGATTAGCATGGACAAAATCCTGGAAAACAATGGATTTGAGAAAACTTCCTTATACCGTATATCTAAGTGAACATTATTCTCTATAACGCCGAGGTACTCGAATGTACATTTATAGTTGAGCAATATGTAAAAAAAGCTGTATTGGTATTGCGATATAGCGTTGTCTAGATCGTGGACATCATGCTTCAAACACACCTTCTCGAAACCTTAACAGATGAGCAATGATATACGTTGATAAATTTCTAAATTGAAAGTGAGTTGATTTATGTTTGTTATTTAACCCCCTGGGGACCAACGTATCATTTATGATACAACATTTTTGACCCCCTTAAGAATGGTAAATCTTCCATGTTCATGCAATCTATTTAATTATATCCTTTTGTACCACATGACAAAGGGAGAGAACTAGTATAATTAAAGAGATTGCATGAACATGGAGGATTCATAAGGGGGTCAAAAATGTTGTATCATAAATTATACGTTGGTCCCTAGAGGGTTAAATGATAGACACCTGTGACAGCAAGAGAGGGGAATACAATTAATTTATTGCAATCATTTTAACAAGGTAACGCAGAGTGAGAACGAGGTCAGAATAGACATTGACACCTTGCGTAAAAATAAATGAGAAGTTTCCATCCATATAGTGTTTTGCCTTTTTCATTTTTAACTTCTAAATGCCATTCAAATATGTTAAGGCAAAACAATGCTATGCTGTGTAGTGTACTACTGTGAACTGCTAAGTGCTAGTTATTTCTAAAAAAAACCCAATTTTCTAGCATCTGTAACTTTAGAATGAATGTCCGGTTGATGTATTTTGTAATGCTTAACAAGGTCTGTAAATCCCATATCGGCTTCTGAGTGCCTTCAAATCAACACAAATAACACAATCGTTTAGCTACCAATAAAATACTACTGAGACTGTTCTCGAGATGAACAGAAGTTTCCAGCGATTTTATGATGATTTCGGAAATAGAAATCAGATGGGTCTCTAATTTCTTTAATGTTTTCTTATTATATTAACGTTGGTCTTCACTTTGATAATTGTAGGGTATAGGTTAAGGGTTTCCACATTTGGAATAATGCTCTCACCGAGTCCGACAATTACAACCTTCGTTGTCCAGTTACCGACTGAAGTGTAACATATTTGGTATGTAATAAGAGCGGCTGTAAGCCTGTAATGTTGAACGAAGCCTGTCTAACATGTGATTGAAGTGACAGTAATGGTAGGGAACTGGAGAACAGGTCCTTCAAAGCTGATTTTTGACTAAAAGGAGCGATACCAGTTTCTTTAATCTTCAGCGCAACATAACCCTGGCGTGATTCTCTATTCAAGTTATGATCAGAATTAACGGGTGAATATCTTTAGAGGTAGATTTATAGTGGTTGTCTATTGATCTGATACTATTGTGACAATTTGATGTTCACAATGCATGACGAATTGTTAAGTATATGTTGTTGTTGTAAAAACGGAGATTTGTGGCCAAATTTTGCACTTTATTTTTGTTGAAGACATTGTC
>JAVFBW010172223.1:0-11084 GCA_034783835.1 Mopalia ciliata
AGTCTGCCGGATACCTTTGCTAGCCGGACAGCGGCTCGCCAAGATGAGTATGCTGATGCTGCTATTGGCAATGTTACAGGTAACCTTTATGCCCAATTAATCTCTTATGGAGTGCCTCTCTTTCCCGCTTCACAATTATCCATCCTGCAGGGGTTAAAGGTGTTTATAATTTTTATCAATTAACTCGTTAAATTGGGTATAAGTTAACTGCTAGAAATTCAAAATAACTGTTAAACAATTTTCCATGGGAACTCTACTGCGAAGTCAATAATTGTTTATGGATAAGTTTTCCTGCTCTCTAAATAGTGAATCAGTGGGAATTTTCACACCTGCTCTGCTTGTTTTCAATTCTGTCCATTGTTCTAAAACTTTCATAATCATTTACTTTATAAATTAGCTAAACAAAATGCGTAATTCTTTTTGATCACTATTACTGTTATGTAGCGGAAGTGTTAGATGATACAGAAAAAAAGGAATGCAGAGCTGAATTCCTTATGTTTGCTACAAGATGGCAAGTCAATACCTTTCCCCCAAAGACTTGAGGAACAGAAAAATTGGCTTATTTTTTAACATAAAGAATGCCACCAGACAAGCCAAAGTTTGTACACATTGTTCGTTAATATTGATATGGCATTTAAAAAATCCTGCACTGATTAATGTTTCCAGGTAGTAACAGCGTGAATGTGTTCTTGGGTCTGGGTCTACAATGGGTAATCAGCAGTATGTATGCCTATGGGCAGAACACCACCTATACAGTACAGACAGGAACACTTGTACAGGCAGTTCTTCTCTTTACATGCTGTGGAGTTGTTTGCATCATACTGTTGTGCGTTCGTAGAAAGGTAATTTGAGTTTTCTATTCTCCACAAAAAACGGTCCAATCCTTATTTTGTTCATTATATTTTAACCTCTGCCTGTAATTTGTCATTTTCATGTATATCATTTTTAATAGCACTTTGACAGCCTTAATAGCTTATAGCTAACGTTAATCTGTGTACTCATCTCTTGCTTTAAATAAAGATTGAAAACTATAGTGGAGAGTAGAACCACATTTGAAACAAATTGTGAAATTTGACTGCAGTTCTGTCTCATGTTTTGATCTGTAAAGGCTCTTTTGTTCTGTTTTTAACTTTTACCAAACATAGACTGCGCTTTGTTTTAATATAAGAAACTACAGGAGTACAATGAGTGGGGTTTTTGTTAGCTTTTTGCCCCCTTTTGTTCTCCAAGAGTATTCTCTGAGCTCAGACACAACACTGTCACACAAGGGAGATTTGTTGCAGTGTATTTTAGTGCTACATAAAATTAGCTCAGACATTCAAAGCAATGAAAACACAAAATGCATCCCCACCGTATGGTTTTATGTTTTTGTGTTCGTACAAATGGGAATGAAACCAAAAATAAATCCCCAAAGATGAAAGAAGAAAAAAAAGAAAGAAATAAGTAGTATAGATATTTAAAACAATTGCATCCGATATGTTCTTTAACGGGTTTGATCTAGTATTTTCAAAGAAATGCATCTCGCTAATAATTCCTACATATGATATGGGATATGCAGGGTCATCTAAGTAATATTTTGTTTTCTTTTCAACAGCTGGTTGGTGGCGAGTTGGGAGGAGCCAATAAATATGGACGTTGGGCATCTTGTTCTATACTGGTTACGCTATGGGTAGCCTACATCATCGTCTCAAGTTTACGAGCATACAATATTATTTCATGGTGATCACACACAAGTCTTCGTAGATGTTGTTGTGTCATCAAACATTTCTTAAAATTGGACTAAAGTTGTATCCAATCTCAGGCTTATTCCTAAGAATTAAGTCATAGTGTAACCTGAACAGCACAGTGACATACAAGTATGGACAAATCAAGCCATATTGTATACTTCTGCTTTGTGTTGTTAAATTCTTCAGGGTGAATATGCAGATTTCAATGCCAAAAACTTTTGTACTTGACAGAAATGGATTTTATTAAGTGTGGACTTTGGAGAATCTGATGTATATATGTTAATACGTTTTTTACGTAGACAATAGTTCTCCCTACACTTGTGGTCTGGACCAAATTGCACATGTGCTACGTGCTTTCACTCTATCTCTCTCTCTATAAATATATGTATTATATTCTTCTAGAGACTAGATAATTTATTTTACAGAGGAAAATAGCTACATATACCAGTACAAACATAGAATCATAGAATATATATGAAGGGTGGATAATTGAGTGTGGATAAACCCCAATTATCATACCTCACCTGGGATTGGGCTCAAGTGAATGTATTGTTTTAGGTTAAGTAGGTCACAGTTACTTAAAATTAGTTTCATGTTATTGTTTGTATTCATATTTTTATTTTTTTTTTTTTAAATTTTATTATATTTTTTTTTATTATTATTATTTTTTATCGTTTTTTAGGGGTTTGGATAGAGGGGAAGCAGTGTTGTACTGTAAATGGTGCATTCTGTCATATTTTAACTGGTAAACAACTAGCAAGACTTCCAGCAGTTTCTCCTCAAACTAATTCCTTAAGAAATAAACAAAAAACTGGAATGTTCAAGGCAGAACCGCTTTTTCTTTTACCTAACAGTAAAAATTGGGTCAACTAAACCAGTAACAAAAATGTGTAAGGGGGAGGCCATTTTTTTGATGAAGGTGAATTGAATTGCCCATCCCATAATTTAACTCAAACATATACTGCTGGCTAAATGCATCGAGACAAAAGCTGTACAGTCCAAATTCTTGGCTGAAAACACAATATATCTTGCCTATTTTGCTTTTAGATTTTTTTTTTTTTTTCTCACTTTTCTTCAATTTGGCCCACCTTTGTGTGTTTCTTGGAATTCGCTTCCATGCATCAGTTTAGATTTGTGTGAAGATGTTTCATGTTTTTCTCAGAATTGGAACTAGCCTTGATTGTCTTCAATTGGGATTATTTACTTCATGCAAAAACGAGGGTATGAAACTGTTGGTAAGGGAAGTAACTCAATATTTGGAAGAATTGATATAAGGGACTAAAGGACATCAGTAAGACTGATGGAACCAAGATCCAACAAATCTGGACAATTCCTTACATCAGATGATCTTCTGCAAAGTCATTTCTGAACTTTTCGAGATTCCGTTTGTTAATTTGAAGGTAAAGCAAAGATAGTGTCCATTATAATTTCCTTGGATAACTTCATTTCCAATTTGAGTTTACTGCCTGTAATCTGTAGCAACCTTGTTAATGCAGAATGAACTCTTGCGATTCAAAAATGTTGATGGTACTGTACAATGACACACTTTTCTTGCAGCATTATAAATATTATATTTAATTATAAAAGTTTTTGATGTCCATATATAGCAAAACCAATGTGTGCTGAGTTTTCTTACTGATTCTTGTAAGGAGAATGTGTTTGTTATGTTTTTTGTTGTTTTTTTTTTTATAGTATGCCAGAAATTGACAACTGTAATATAAGAGCTGTGGGAATTTTTCTTATTAACATGTATTGTTTTAATTTATTAATGTATTTATTTCTGAGTTTGTTCCAACCAATGTGATACCTTACCGCTTCAAACACATGTCATTAATTTATCCCCCTCTAGGTTCTAGGTATGTGATATATTTGATAGCCTATAAGTACAATATACCCTAGTTTTTATCCATTTATTTCTGTTTTACCTCATTAGAAAATGCAAATCTTGTAAGTATTATGATTTTTATTACTGTGTTTATTTGAGGTTTATTTTAGTTGGGGTGGAGAGCTACTACATGACAAATTACAGTTTATTTATTTATTTAGATTAATTAGACAAACAAATCGCCTTTACTGGGTACTTATACTTCTAAACTGAGCATGGTAATTTTAAAAAAGCTAAAAACACTTGCTAATCCGTATTGTGCAAGTCATCAATTTCAAATCACAGTTGTCTGCTTCATTGGTAATTGAATTTGATCTTTTTGCGGGTAAACCCTTCATTGTGATTCATACCATATATGGTTTCATTCAGGTGCATGCAACAATGGTCAAATACATTTTACCATTTTTTGGGGAAGCATTTGTGTTCAACTTGGAAAAGTTTCTTTCTGCAGATTGTGCGGTTACGTACATTTAGGCACTAAGTTTGGTTGTCTTGGAAAAGCTTTTGTCGTGTTACACCAACAACCTATCCTTCATCTAACGTTATGCAACAAATTTGTCAACTGACTCGGACATAGATTGATTCTAAGTGCTCAAGAAGTTTATGTTACACCTATTAGTTCTGATAATTTTATTTACTTGAATTTTAAACAACACAAAACCAACTAAATTTGTTGACATTTCAACTGTATTTTTCCGTTGTTGGCCCAGATCAAAACCATGAGACACTCTGTGAAACCAAAAAAGATGACATTTCTTCATTTATACATGTAGCAATTTTAAGATGTTTTCAGGATTTTAGGTGACACTTTGTTTATCATTACATTGTATTGTTGTTCAAAGCGATCCAATACAAGCTAACAAAATGTTTCAATCCATCCGTGTTTTGATTTGCATTGTTTACTTTCCGCTCCTGAAATATCAGCATTAATTTCCTTGTTGGGGATCGTATCAAATTTTCCATTTAGTCTGTTTTATCGAGTAGTAAACTAGACTTTCATTTCACTGTGATACAGATCTATCAAATTCGATTGTTACAACTCCATGTAAATGTCCCCTCAAAACCGATCCTTTCCTGTATTTTTTGTACATAAATAAATGATTTATGAAGAAATTAAGAACATTCTTTGTACGATGTATGGAGGTAAATTTCGCCTATGTGAAAGATAAGAGAAAACCACGTTGGAACTTCTCAAACAAGCAAACGAAATGTAGGCCAGAAATCAGTGTTATATATCGTCACCCTAATAAAATAAGAGCTTACGTCAATTTTTCACCTATGTCATATTTTTGCCTAAATCAGTTGTTTATCACGAGAGACAGCTTTTGTAAAAAAAAATTACTGCACTGAATTTAATATGTTGGAAATCAATAACATAATTGATAAAATCAAACTTAGGACATAGACAGATTTGACAGGGTTTATCAAGTTATCTCAAAGGGGATAAATATGACTTAGGGACTTATTTTATTAGGGTGACGATATACGGATGACTTTCGATCGGTTGACAAAAATCAACAGTTTCATTAAAATCGGCACAAGGAATAAAGTCAGTACTGACAGCATAAGATAAGATGTACAACTACAAGTGTTGACGTACGTTTCATCTCAGTGAAGACGATGATGATTCCCTTCACCCATAGAGTTAGTACGCAGTCTTGTGTTTTTGTTTGTTTAATTGGGGCTTCGCGACGTTCTTTGTGATATTTCACCTATATGACGAGGGGTTACGATTTTACACTGCTCCTCGCTCAAATACACTGGGAAACCTCATAAAAACCGACCCGTTATTTCCGGAGCCACGTTGTGTGACTCGCTCTTAAAGCCTGTCACAACCCCGTGTGTCTTTTTAGTCCGTACGTTTTGGGGGGAGTACATACTGGGGGTGAATCCGTAGCCCGACTGCAGCTCGAACGCAGCTAAAGTTCCTCCGTGCACTAAAAGTGCTACTGCGTGTCTGGGTGCTCCCAAACCCGTACTGAAGCGGTACTCAGTTTGTACGGCATATACCTGATGATCGACAGACGGATTCGAACGCGTGAACGGTATATCTAAGTAGGATTATTAGGCGCACGCACTAACTTCTAGGTAGTGGCTCGCTGTTTTATGTGTAAAACACCACTCAAACAAAATTGAACCAATGCTGAACGATATTCAGTTTTCTACGGTTAAAGTAATTTTGTTAGGTTGAAAATCAATGGACTTTTATTTACAACTGTGTATGCGGAAACCCATTGGGTAATTGAACCAATGACCATCGTAGTCAGGTACCAGGTATAGTCAGCTATTTATCAAGGCTGTACAACATATAATGATGGGTCCAATCGGCTACATGAATTACCAGCGATTGGCCGATGTTTTTCAGCATCTAGGGTATATAGCTTGTTCATTGTCCTTTGTAATACGCAACACGAAAATGTGAGGCACACGTTTCACACACTCTCTGAGGTCCTCTGCAATGACACAACTTGGCTCCACAACCTTACTCTAAACATTTCGTTGACAAAAAAAAAGTATAGCAATGATTCAAAAATTATTCATGATTCCTTATATCCTGCACATACACTGTTTGGTAGATTTAAATCGGAGTCCATGTTTTGGTGAGTAGTTTTTTGTCCTTTCGTTCATTATTCGTTTATTTAAGTATCGCCTAGAGAACATCGTAATTGAAGTCGAGATATAGTATTCTATGCGTATTTTCATTTGTCAACACGCACAGCTTATTTGCAACCCTAATTTTTCATATATTTTTTGTTATAAAACCTAAATTTAATCAAAAATCACATTTTGTAACCATAAAGTTCTATATCTAGATTTTCAATAGGCGGCATCTTTGGGAACCCGTGGTCGTGGCTTAGTGGTTAGCGAGTGCGCTCACTAAAGCATATGTGCCGTTTACAGTATCGAGTCCGTCTGCCGACCCTCAAATATATGAAGGAGTCACACGATGTGGCTCCGGCAATCGCGGGGGTGGTTCTTACGAGATGTCTTACCAGATTTCCACTGAAATAAGGCTGTGTACAGTGTGAAGTAGATAATCCATTGTCATATAAGTGAAATACCCCGGAGTACAACGTTGCGTTAAGCCCCAATCAAAAAAACAAACCAACATGGCGTAAAACAATATAAAAATCCCCCCTGTTTGGGTTTACCTCGGTTTTGAATGTGTGTCATACTTAAATAATTACTTATCTCCCTTGCAATTTTTTTTTTGCCGTGACATAATGCTCTCAATATACACTCTTAGTTAAATGAATCAGCTTTGAAGACATATCCGTCCACGAAAAGAGAACTATAACGTACCTGGTATTTGAAAGAAAGAATTATTTTTGTTTTCTGGACGGATTTCTTGCTTTATGTTAAGCGTGTTACCTGTTGGTGTATATAGTAGATCTGAGTTGACTGCGCCCATCGATCTAATCAGGTTAGGCACAAGGCGAAATTGGGATATGATATCCCAATTTCGCCTGGGGCCTAAATTGCTAATGACGTAAAGTTTCAACTCCTGTTTACCTCTATCTGTCTTAATCTCAGTTGAATAAATATCGGGCAGCTATATGTTTGACTTAAAAGGTTTAACATGAAAAATACAAGCCACAGTATATGAGCGAGTCACATGGTTTTTACGAGGTTTCCTCCCAGTTTTCCGTCGTAATGAGGCTATGTACAGTTTGTAGTGGACAATCCGTCGTCATATAAATGAAATACCCTTGAGTACGACATTAAACACCAATCAAACAAACAAAAAAATCTTTTTAAAAAAGTCGCACAATTACCGGTAATCGACCGAATATCACTACAAACATGGGTTTTTTTGTGACAAAGTCTACTATATCCTTCGTTATGACGGTAAAATGACGGCGGTTTTAATTAAATGGCAAAATATTCATCATTTTCCATGCGAAAAAAGTCAATTTAAAGATAAACCGATTATGCTTTAAACCAAATAGATGACGGTGCCCTCTGGCTAAGGGCGGCTTTAAGAGTAGCATTAATGCTGTCTTTATATAGCACTTGAGGAAAATGAACTTTCCAACATTATGGAAATGCTTCACATCGTGGTTGTGCTAGTGTCAATTTAAATATTGTTGGAATACACTGCGGTCATACAAGTGAAATATCCTTAAGCACGGTGTAAAACATCAATCATCTCCTCCCCTCCCCTCCTGTTCTAAACTAGAAATGCTCAATATATATATGGCAAAAAAGATGTGTTTTTTTCTCTTACGACCTCAACAAATTGGGCTAGTCAGGCAGGATTTTTCATTTGTCATTTTTTTTTATTTTATTTTTATTTTTTTTATTTTTTTAAATTTTTTTAGACGTTGTTCAAAACAGTAGATATTAAATACAGCTTATACAGATACTTGCATGACCGTAAAACGTTACAAAAAAAACAAGTTTGCTATCAAAATATGGCAATTTGTAAAGGTCTTTTGACATTTTTTTTTTTTTTTTTTTTCAAAAGTCAATAAAAAGTCAAGACACTCGGAGCTATTTCGTAAGATGGGTGGGTCGGTCGGGTTCGCCAGTGACACCTTGATATATATCCAGCGAGTCCTTTATGCAATCTTACCAAGGCATGGACTCATTCAACCTGTTGTGCCTTGTGAAAGCAGAGAACAGATACATGGAAAAACTTTATTTACCCACCTGTCCCATATTTATGTTTAAGCATTAAATCTATCGTGATCATCCTCCTACAATGGTATATCCATGCACAGTATTAATTCCTTCGGATATTAATTTATAAAGCCAGTCTGAAACAGGTTTCTCTGTGCAACCGTTTGACTTCATTTAAAAACGCGTGTTGACGTTCATTCCAGAATTCTGTCACATAGACCGTTACAAATTGACTACAGCCACTTAGGTCATTGTTTATTGTATTATTTTTGTCTTGTTACCTGAGGAACAGGAAGACGATCTGTTTGTGGTGACTGTTTTGCGTCCTGTTGTTCTGTTTTTGTCCAGTCTGCCAGCGGTGTCGAGGGTGGTTTCCTTCGCCCATTGGGCTGGCACATGGTCATATAAGTGAAATACCCTTGAGTACAACGTTAAACCCCAATCAAACAAACAAATAATTCAGCAAGGGTTCGAATCCGGCGAGATAGTTGCCTGGATACTGGATATGGGCTACCATCCCTATATCTATTATACTAGACACAAGGATATGAATCACTTTATAGCGTTATTACAGGGAAACAAAACCGTTATTAAACAACTTGTCAAATTCATCAAATACGGTCTTAATAATTATAATTAACAATGTACCGTTTAAAAGCCATGTTATCTGAACAAAAAATATATGTTTGTACTCCACGCTGTAAAGCATCTGAGTAAATAAAAATCAATCAATCAATCAAACCTATACTGCTGCTACGTGTAACTACTGTTCGCTAACACTCTGCCCGTGGCCGTGGCTTCGTGGTAGCGAGTGTGTTTCCTAAACTGAACCTGCTTTGTTTTACCGTTCACCAGATCGAGTCCGCCTGTCGACCATCAGGTATATGAGCGAGTCACATGTTGTGGCTCCGGCAATAGCGGGGAGGTTTTTTTTTTTAGGTTTCCTCCCGGTTTTCCACCGTAATAAGGTTGTGAACAGTGTGCAATCCGTCGTCGTATAAGTGAAATACCCTTGAGTACGACGTTAAACACTAATCAAACAAACAAACAAAAGCTAACATTCTTGATTGTCTTCTAACTTACCTAATATATGCTGAATACAATTCGTACTAGAAAACACATATTTAGGAAACGTTTCGAACTAGAGATCCTTCGGACCAGTAATATTTCGGACTATTGAACATATACGGACTAATGTTAGCCTTTCCCAGTCAGTAAAAATCCCGACACGCCACAAAGTTAAAATTTAAATTTTTTTAAAACCATTTTAAAACTTTTGAGCAGATATATGTTTAAATGTATTCTCTCGCATATGAACTTGGTTCACTGTTTGTACGTTGAGAAAAATGAATAAACGGTTTACCTTTCATCACCAAACACACGATGTACCAAAAGATAAGTAAACGGATTGTTGTTGAACGCGTGGCAGGGTAGACGGGAATTCTCCCTCGGGCGAATTCCTATGACAGTTGACTGGGATGATCTCATATCCGGCTTAAGGCCGCTCACAGTGGATTAAACCTCACTGGAGTTAATCCCCACCCCCGCCAACTTATAACAATATTTACACCGAATTCCTGATTTCGCACACCTTGTTTTGCGTCTGTAGTGAAAACAACATTAACTTTAATTATACAATTAATGCAATTGTTTGTCTTTATTTGCAGCGCAAAGCTATTTCATTCGAACAACCACTGCTTGTGTTTAACTTGATTTAATAGAACTTGCCGTTATATCGAATCAGACAATTCATTCCCGTTCAGTATACCTACCGTTCCCGGCTTCGATGCCGACTCACCATCCGAGGTTTGAAAGGATTTTTTTCTGTGACGACAGAAACGCTAGTTGGCCGTTGCCGGATTTCTTCCCGGTTTTGCACAACCAAGGCAAAATATGCATATTAGTGATATAGGGATCAATCCTGGATAAGTACGACGCTATCGGTATTGGTATGCCAATGCGTCATTCATGCCCAATTGTCAATTGACTTCTGGCATTTGCAGGAAAAATGACATTTTTTAAAATTGTCATTTCATTTTTAAATTACTTTTATCGAGTATTTGTTTGAAAAGAAGCTTCCCCCTGGCTTTCAATTGTAACTAAATAAGGCAAAATAAGAACTAAATAATCCAACTTAATATTAATGACGTCAACTCTCATGTTTTATTTGTATATTGATCTTTGGGGGAAATTGGGTAAATGCCTAAGTTATAATAAACCATAAACTATATTCATATACATATAAGTTCCCTTGAGTACAACATAACACCCTATGTTTTTTAGGTACGTGACAATCATCATAAAACCCAACCGCCCTGCCAATAAAAAAATCCTATATTTGAACAAAACCTAATTACACATAATGCTCTTTTCGTTATTGGGCATCTGTTGATCGTGGTGGACATGGTACTTGCAATGCGCATTGCTGTGTTCCGTTTGAATGAGACGAAATTTTCCGAAATACTTTATACAAAAAAACAATAAAAAAGCGGCATGAAGACTCCTAAAGTCTGGCTAATTGGAAATGTTATTGAAACGTGACCATGGATGGACACAAATCTTAGAAAAGTGTCTTTTTAGTGAATAAAGAGCTTTTTTATCTATAATAACGAGCCTTTTTTTTTACCAAGTGACGTTATTTTTACTAAGTGACGTTATTTTTACCAAGTGACGTTATTTTTACCAAGTGACGTTATTTTATTTTTACCAAGTGACGTTATTTTTTACCAAGTGACGTTATTTTTACCAAGTGACGTTATTTTTCGAAAAAGAGCAGAACGCTTTGTCTTTAATTGGTTATGTTTAAAATTAAATGGCCGTTATTGTAATATATCACCATCGTATGAACA
>JAVFBW010172234.1:0-11083 GCA_034783835.1 Mopalia ciliata
CAGATAGTTTATAGTATTATCTTTGTAATTCAGTCAGTTTTAATCGGATTTAAAACCCATTTGGGAATACCTTTAACATCTTCATTGTGCTAGTGTCAATTATTACGTCGAAAATCACCAATCAATCTGACAATCTAATTGCTTAAATACATACATGTATATTTCGCTGAAGTACTAACATTATAAGTTTTATTAGACAGTCCTATTTATGTTCCATCCGTCCAAGTGGACACCCTGAAGTAAAAAATTGCCTCATTTGGACACACTGTTTTAAGAAACTTTAACATGCTGAAGATAGGAAAACAGTCAAAATTGGACACCCAGTTATTTAAAATTGAAGCAAAATGTCGATTTTGGACACCGTTCTTTTGATTTCTGGCTAAGCCGCTGGTTGCATTGTTGATGCAACAGGGATGGTAACTGTCAGGGCACTGAGATGCCATCATGAGATAGTGAACATAAAAAAAAAAATCCAAGAAAACAAACAAATAACTGGTAGTTGCATAATTGTATAAAAAAGAAGTAATATGGAAAGGGAATATACGTGTGTACTAAACTTTATCAGTCGTGACAACTAGTGAATTAACATAGACATAGTCAACGATTGCATGTAATGTAGATAACATATGACAGACCACAGGTGGTAATTTGCCCATCCATTCGAATACTAACTACTTCAAATAATTATTTACTTGAAATTAAACCCATGATTTGATTCTATGAAAATTTTACAAGCTTATTGACACATTTGTTTATAATAGGTTTACTATCCAGTTATGTTAGGATTGAAAATTATTTCTTTAATTGTTTTTATTAACTCTCTATAAATAATAGACTGCCCGGTCGTGGCTCAGTGGTAGCAAGTGCGCTTCCTGAACTGAACATGCTTCGAATTACTGTTCGCGGGTTCAAGTCCGCCTTTCGACCATCAGGTATCGCGGTTTTCCACCATAATAAGGCAGTGTGAAGTGGACAATTTGTCGTCATATAAGTGAAATACCCTTGAGTATGACGTTAAACACCAATCAAACAAACAAAACTATAAATAATATAGTGAGTATCTGGAGGAATGGTCCTGTTGACCTGGTGCTGTAAGATCTAAGTGACGATTTAAAGTTTCGTTATCTCCGTCCTTGATTGCTTCAGGTAGGAACTTTGGGTCTTTTGTACCTTGTCATTGCTGTAGTGGCAAAAAGAAAAAAAATTTGAAAAGGAGACCCTCAGCCTTGCTGGCAATTTAGATTACTTGTCTATGTAGAAGAGTTCTTATGATATTCAAACCGTATTTCACTTGGTGTAATATATAGGTCTTATTTATGTAGTTATATGGGACATTTGGAGCGCAACACTGCTGTCTTCACTAAACCCTGGAGGAAGATCAATTTTCAACTACCGGTATATTTAAAAAAATACACATTTCACATCAGTTACATTGAAGTAATCCGCCATCATAAATAAGATAATACACTTGAGTACAGCATAAAACACCAATCAGTCGACCATTTAAATTAATAACTTAATAAGACCACAATATTACTACAGTATTGCCAATTTGTGGTTGCAACTGTACAAGAGTAAGCTATAAAACATATTTTTAGGTCCATCGATTCAATCATTTTTGTCTTGGAGGAGGTTACTAGACTCCCCCTGGCTCTATCTGCCTGAAATTCTAACCTAGATCATTATGTATCTAGCTCAAAGCTATAAAGCATCAGTCTAGTATGATGAATTCTGTTATTCATAGAAATCAATAATACTGTTCAATAGGTATGTATGGTATGATGTCAGACATATAAATAAACGGGTCTACAGTACAGAAGTAAAAAATCTATATAACTCTACAGCTGAATCTGTTCATTCAGTCAGACTCTGAGTAGAAGCTGGTTGTATCCAGTAAAATTACATTTATAGTCTGTCATCTTCAGACTGTCATTAGTAATTAATTCAATTATTTTGGTAAGGTGATACATTTTGTATACAAAGGTAACAGCTGATAAGTTATAAGAAAAGAAGGCCTGCGATCATGGCTTACGGATTAGTATGTGCACCAACTAATCCTGCTTTGATGTACCTTTTATGTGATCGAGTAGTATATCTGTCAGGCCCTTCAGGTACTTGAATATAAGGGAGTCACACAATGTGACTGGTGTTTTCGTCCAGGTTTTCCGCCTTAATAAGGCAAGGAACAATGTGAAGTTGACATTCTGTCATTATACAATGTACATCATACATGTATTAGGGAAATACCCTTGACTGCAGGCCTTGATCCTAGTCACTGTAACAGTGTCCAGGTAAAAAGTTACAAAAACACCTCCTAGTAAAAATATAAAATAGTAAATGACACTTAAAATGAGTGCGGAATTTAATCACTATTTGGTTATATATTATAGTGTGTTAGAAACATAAATGTAATCAGATATCAGTTTAAACCAGCATTCACACCTGTGCAAGTATTTAATCATTTTAAACAGTATTTATTTATTCCATACAACAGTGGAGTGGATTTGTGTAGGCTGCAGCTGATGTAATGTAGCTCCAGATTGATTAACTATGTGCATGTAACTGTGAGCCATGTTTGCCCAGTGCAGGCTGTATAGTGTGCAATTATTTGACATTTACTAGCAACCAGTATATATATAAATGTAAATATAATTACATAATAACTGCCTACTGTATGTAAAGCAAACTTTAATAATATCATTAATTGAGTGATGTGAGTCAGCTTTGGCTATGCATATAGCTCTTAGTAATGCATACAGGAGTCGGGGTGTAATTAGACTCCTATTATGTATTGAACACTTACATACATAAACTTCTATCAACTAACAATAATTGGTTTTAAGGCATTGCAAGTGAGTTATAATATGTGGCAGAATACTTTCTGAACACATGTAGCAAATTTTACGAGACTATTGGTTTGTACAATATTTTATTTAATAATAAAAAAAAACCTCGAAAAATGCAATGATAGAAAGCCGCAATGGCTATATTAAGAGAGTTATTTGATGTGGCAGAATACTCTCTGAACCCATGTAGCAAATTGTAAGGGACAATGGGTTTAAAAATATTTTATTTAATATAGAAATCCCTGAAAAATATAATGATAGAAAGCCAAAATAGCTATATTAACACTACTCCCGTAAGTTAAATAATGTACATGTCTTATCATATGAGAAAGGACTCTAATATACATCAATGATATGGGCTTAGGCAGACACCCGTCCACCCGTCCAGGTGGACGCCCTGAAGTGAACAATTGCCTCATTTGGACACCCTGTTTTAAGAAACTTTAACATGCAGGAGATAGGAAAACTGTTCAAATTTTACCAGGTTTTCCACCATATTCACATGTAATAAGGGTAGTAGTGGGTTATCTGCATCATATCAGTGAAATACAGTTGTATCCCACTTATATATATTGCATTATACCAGTCTGATTGTCAACCATGCTGTACAGAGAAAGAGTGTACTGCAAAGACCTTGTTGTCATATGAGTGAAGACACTAAACTGCAGCCTAAAACATAAAGAAACAGTATCAACATAATTGAACTACGGCTAAAGGAAGTTCATATTGTCTTTTGTCAGGAACATTTCCCAAGAGAGCAAAACACTTTACATTTGATAGTTTTCTTAGTCTGGCTTTAAATTTTGGAAAATATCACCATCATTAAAGTGAAATATCCTTTTATAAAGTATGGCGTTAAACACTGATGAATTTAGCATTCATATACACTTTTGTTATTAACACCGAGAATTAAATGTGAAGGATTCCGGTTCTGTGCCAAGGAATAATGTCATGATTAATCTGTCATACGTCAAGCATCAGATTTAATTTATCGTATTTTTAGACAATGTAGTTTGTGGATTATGCATCATTCTGTATTTTTATTGGATTGCCATTACAATAGAGATATGACAGCCTGGTTATGTTTGAAATAAGGCATTGGTGCAAAGTTGCCTTTGCCAATTGTTGCAACTATAAATGAAAATTTTTTCATTTACTGTCGAAGTCCTCAGAGGACGGTAAATAAAAAATGTTCATATTGCATCAAATTTTGACACAAAAAAAAAAATATTTCATTTATCGTCAATTTCAGCCGTTTGAAATTTCAATGACTAAGTTATTATGAAAAATGTCATTGCACGGATTTCAAAATTTGACGCGATATGAAATATTTTTCATTTGGCATTCTTCGAGGACTCCGATGGTAAATGAAAAAAATGTCATATCGCGTTGATTTTTCATTTATAGTTGCAACATCACTCACTGTTAAAGCAGAATGAAAAAATCAATGTAAATATTGACTGCCATCATTGTTTATTTTCCCAAATAGCGTTGGCATTTTACCTTATAACCTCTAGCAGTTGGGACAGAGAAATAGGCTTTACCACAGGGGGACTTAAATTTTATTTCTTTGAACTGTCTCAAAATTAGAGTCTCCCAACTGGTAGAAGTTATAGGGTAAGTCTCTTTGATAGGAGAATGGATGCAAATGGTTGTCTAAATATTAATCAAATAGCCTCTGCAGAATTACTACAAGATTGTTGAAATGCTAAAATTGTAGAAATCACACTTCAAAAAAATTAAAGATATATGGTCCATAGATTTGGCTCTTCGATAAATTCAACTGAATACACTATGAAAAAAATAAGATAATTTTTTTAAGCGTATTTAGTGTTTTGGAGAGAAATTAAAAAATTGTTGATTTCAAGATTGAAGCACTCTGTTTTTATGTCATATATTTCTACTCACAGAGCGTTAGATTAGATCCCTACAAAAGCCAGGGGCTGATCCAAGAAAATTCTAAGACGGTCAAGGGACTGTGTACTGGACAAAGAATAGGGGTTACTGAGGGTCATTGATGCATTCTGATAAGATCCAGGATAAAAAGGGTATATTTGTTATGTGCTCTGATTGGTTGTTCATCTGGGTTTTCATTGATAGGAAAGACAAAACATGTGATTAATATGTTTAGAAGAAGGAAGCTTTGTGCCAAATTATTGATGCTTTCTCGTAAAGCATAATTTTATTTTGAATACAAAAAGTTTTATGCTTATGTTTTGATATTTCAATCGAAGCTTGAAGGTTTTGTTGGATTTTTTATTGGCAAGTGTAAATTCAGTTGAAACATCATGTAACAATTTTATGGACAATTTGGTTAGCCATTGAGACCAGATTTCAACATGATAGCTCAATTCTGTAATTCCTCAAAACTTTGGCTAAATACAATTTTTGTTTTAATGTAATGCTATCACAATAAGTTGTACATTGGTTGATCTGGATATATCTCAATCCCTTTGTTATTTTTGGGGTTTTTTGGGTTTTTTTTTCGCTTTCTCCCTGGTTTTGTTCCTTTTTTTTATTATTTGTACAGCAACATTTAAAAGATACAGAAATACAGTTATTACTTATGTAAAAGCTTTAAGAATAATTACCAACATTTATGAAATTAAAGAACATTATATATTTAGAATCTGCTATATTTGTGAATATTTTATCAGTTTATTCCAAAGAAAAAAATAATAACTCTGCTGATGATTCCATATTGAGCCTTGTTAAAAGGAATACACCATTTTCTTTGATTTTTTTTCTTTTTTTGGCTAATTTTTTTAAGCAGAGTTCTTTCAATAGAAGAATTTACTACTCTTGCTAACTTTAATAACAGTCCAAATCTGCCGAATAATTAAATATCTCCTGTGAATAAACTCAATTTCAGAACATAAAAAAGTGAACAAGGACTTTGAAGTGTGCATTTGCTTTTGTTAATTGTTAAAGTCTTTTAGATGCCTTTACACTCTCCGAGTCATTATTGAACATTTCTATAATGATGAACTGCTGGTGTAAACTAGCTGAGTGTCTCATTAGTTCGTTAAAGCCTAGTATTGTGCATTCCTCTGTCTAACATCTTTTTGAACAGCTAATATGGTAAGGGGCTTAAAGTACCTAGGGACTGTTTGCTTGTATTTGTCCTTCTAACCATCTCACTTTAATATTAAGATTTGTTTAAATTGCAAAAAAAAATTATTGTTCCTTCAAAGCAATGGTCAATTAAAGGGAGGGGCCTTCCTGTTGCCCTCGTTCACTCTAAAGAAAGGGGCAAAACAAAACTGATTTAGAGTGCAACTCTGAAGAATAAAAGACTCATTTTGACTTAATATTTCAGCTTTATTTAGCCATCGTTAGAACTAAAAGCCAAAATATTCAACACTAAAAGCGAAAATATTCAATGGAGGTTCCTTCCACTGGGTTGGTAAGCTGTCTTAGGTTACAATTCTTAAGTATGGCATGAAACTCCAATTAAACTAACAAACCTACTAAGTCTGTTGTTGAGCGATGTTCTACAAAGCATTTCAGTCACGCCGACCAGTGGACAGCAAGACAATCCGACATCTCAGCTGGCTGCCTGGGTCTCTGCTAGAGCTCCTTAAGAGAATCCAACACTACATACCTTTTTACCGCCAACGCTTGAATTAATGATCCCTTTCTACACGCAGGTGCTTCGTTTGAATCCTGCTCAAAGCTAGCAATCGCATGACTGATATATTGCCCATACCCTGTGTAAACTATGAAATACAATGTTACCACCACCAGAGGAAATATATAGCACGACACCTCTATCCTCTGGTACCTATCTCTAAGCTGTCTGGTTTCAGGCAGTTTTGTTTGAAGAGTAGCAATGCTGTCTTTACTGAGCACTGGAGGAAAATTAACTTTCCAACATTATTGAAATGCTTCAAATCTTGGTTGTGCTAGTGTCAATTATTGTTGGAATACACTGCCGCCATATAAAATTCGGAATAACACCCTTCTTCAAACTTTCCAAAAATGTAAAGAGCAAAATATATCCTACCTTTCAAGTGGCCTTTGGGGGTTTATATAGTACATAAAATGATTGAATTATATTAATGATTCTATATCCCTGTGCCAGTGTGATTGCTTTTTAGAAATATATATTACCTTTCAATGTGATCTTTGGGGGCTTATATAGTACATATGATAATTAATTGATATTAATTGAGCTACATGCCTGTGCCAGTATGACTGCTTTTTAGAATCTAAGTATCTAAGAAAAAGATAAATGTTTTTATTTAGAGGCTCTAAGAGGTAAATAAAATTCTTTCTCATATTCAAAATATGACCGATTTGAAAATCTCCATTCTCATCCTGGTCTAATCACCTGTATTTCCACAAGAGTTGCGTCGTTATTGATATTTCCTGAGGGTTGTGTTTTATCGAGTGTACCAGCCATTCTCCACTTCCTGTTTGATCAAGCCAGCCCATTAAAATCATGTTACACATTCTGGTTGAAGGAGTTCTCTTTACGGCTTAGGAATCCCTTCATTTCAGTTGACAATTGCTTTGCTTTATTGGAATTCTGTCAACGTTTTCTCCTAATATCCTGAATGCAAGAAATTCTTTTATATTTGAATCGGAAACCAGAAATTCACTGAAATTGTCATAATGTCCTAAATAATCAGTATTTCATATTTTTGGGATACATTTTTTGTAGCCAAACTGGTAAAAAAAATTGTTTGATTGTCAGCAGCCATTGCTGTTGATTCAATTCCTTTTGTCTTCCCTTATTATTTTCTTTGTTCAAAGATTCTTTTGATAATTGTTTCCATATTTAGAAATGCTATCACCTTTAAGTTTAAGACTTGTTTTTAAAGAGCACAAATGGATGGTGTTGATTTTGCTTGTGAAAGAAACACTTCAAATAATTACATTTCCAGATTTTTTAATTTATGATATGATTTAGCACTTTTGACTAGTTTTTGTACTGTTGGTTCTTAAACCCTTAGTATTTCCAATTGATAAATCCATCAATGTCTCTTATCTGACAATAACAAAGACAGTGAAAAGGAAAAGTGTTTTCAGGATCTTTTTTCAGGATCTCTGATTCATTAATGTTCTAAATTGTTGAAAGATAGTCTAAAAATCTCCAACAAGAGGTAAAAATACAGTTGGTCCCGCTCAAAATGTTTTAGCCATAATGTCCGTCTTTTTTTTTAAAGAGTAAAGGGTATGTAAAAGTATTTTCAGAAAATTCTTTAAGCGGCTTTGCAGTCTTGTTTACTACTTTAGTGATTGAGTACAAACCATGCACATGATTCATCTTCTCCTGAGTGCAGAAAGTGTTTTAAAGTTATTTATATTGTCAGGATTTGATCTTGACCTCCAAAGTCTTTTTAATCTTTTTTTGTTTTTTACCTCGACCTTATTAATAGGACTGAGCTATCCTTTACACAAAAATCCTGTAGGACTTTGTCTAAAATCTTATAGGATTTTGTCCCAATGACTTTTCTATGGAATCCTATACGATTTTTCTGTAAGGGGTGTGATAGACTTACAAACTGACTGACCCTCAATACTCAACATAAACTATTATTATTACTCAAAATTTATCACATAGATGCTTATTAAATAATATATCTCAATCCCGTGTTCTTTTGGGTAAATAAGGAGTAAATTACCATTTACCAAGATTAAGAATAAATCAACATTCCAACTAATGAATATATCCCACTAATACAGAGGAAAGTTTCATTTTACCAACACTGCCGTATCCAGAAAAGCTGGGCCTTTAGATTTTTACATCTCTTCTATGCTATAATATGTGCTGGGACAGTAGACATTTAAGATAAAGGATTTTGATATTCCTTAACAAGGAGACTAGCAAAACCATAATTATTAGAAAATAACTATATACAACTTGCAATTTCTCAAGACATGCTTTAGGATATTTTTGATTTATTCGAAGTTTGGTTTTTTTTTTCCCTCTCGTAGGCAGATATTTCTTGAGGTATTTATCAAAGGTAGGATTCCCTTTCTGACTAGATTGTTAAAAAAGGGCAGGTTTAGCCTATGTGGTAATTGGGTTATCTCAAACATGACAGAACAATTCAACAATTACAGTTCATTAGCTTCCCAGCCCTCCTGATAAATCAATAAACGATTGCACCTACCAGAATTAGATTTCTTATGGGATCTTGTGTATCATAAATATATTCTCATTCAAGATTGGAGTGTGCTCCCTGTTGCTCTTATCTTCTCAGAGTTAACGCCCGCGGCTGTGGCTTAGTGGTAGCATGTGCTTACTAAACTGAACCTGCTTCTATTAACGTTCACCGGATTGAGTCGACCATCAGGTATATGAGTGAGTCACATGTTGTGGATTCGGCAATGGCTGGGGTGGTTTTTACAAGGTTTCCTCTCAGTTTTCTACCATAATACGGCTCGGTGCAGTGTGAAGTCGTCATATAAGTGAAATACCCTTGAGTACGATGTTAAACCCCAATCAAACAAACAAACAATCTCAGAGTTAATGCTCTGTTGGCGTTTTATAACCTGTGACCAGCCTGTTTTGTCCAGACACATATATGAGTGAAATACCCCTAAGTACAGTGTTAAACCCAACAAATAAATATGGTATCACTGTAAAATAATATTGTCCAATATTATTTCCCAATAAAAAAAAAACAAATATATGAGCACCATAAAAAAAAAACTTCCTTTGATCCCAATCAAATAAATAAATATATTATCAGCATAAATTAAGAATTCCTTTGATATACAGATAAAGTAAAAACTGTCAAAATAACAATTTTGGCTTTTATGTGGTTTTTTTTTTTATATTTGCGTAAGATTTACCATCATGCAGTTTGGAATGTATGCAATTAGTAACAGGTTATTTACAGCCAGCTGTCAAATCGATGAATATCAGTCGCTGAGGAGGGTCATAACGAAACAATGTTTATAGAAAATTTGTTAGAAAAGTTAAAGGGGCAGGTGTTTTTAAAAAAATCTTGTCATATTGATGTCCACATCTGAAAATCTATTTTCTCTATAGCATTTGATCCCTGTGAGGGAGCGGGTGAGCCATGGCCCTGCAGAATACTCCCTCGGCTTCCTCGGTCGATTGTAAGAGGCAAGAAAAGAGGTTGCTTTCTGTTGCCCTGGTGTTCACAGAGCTAAAGGTTAACCCGAAGCAGATTTGTTTGTGATGCTCTATATTTTTGTCCGTCGTCATATAAGTGAAATACCCTTGAGTACGACATTAAACACCAATCAATCAAACAAACAAACAAACTTAATGTTCAGACCTGGTTTTCTATTTTCTGTTGTATTCACTCATTTGAAGTCCATCCAAATGTCTTCTTTTTTGTAACAACACTTTTATTTAATATAAAAACGTCTGAAATTCTGAGAAACTTTCCTATTGCCCAAAATATATATCTTGTAATTGATTCTCATGAAAGCCAGTATATCCAACAGCTGTAACTGTATGTTTTTGTTTTCTATCTTTCTCTATCTGGTGTTTATATTGTCTATACCTTTAGGTATATACCACTGACAACAACTCAAGATTAAGGTGAATTAAAAAATTTGCATCTGAGAGATAATCTAGATTGTTAAAAGATTCATTTGTTTTAAACTTGACAGAAATCCTGGTGTCACTGAAAAACTTATAATGTTGATTATCGTTTTTAAATTTCTCTGTTCTTATCTTGGAATACATTGATTTTTATTTTTGGATTAATTTTGTGGTTCAGAACATTATTACTATACGTGAGTATTTCATGTCCAATAATTTTTTTTTAAATCGATTTTGTTTTTAGTCGCATAAAGTAAAAAAATGATGTGTGTGGAATCTTTGCTAACATGTTCAATCTTCAACCAAATATTGAACAATAATAGCATTTATCCTCGACATCAACTAAAAAGGAAAATCTGAAAATAAAATGAAAAAGTCTGAATAATGAATTTTATTGCCTTGCCTCTGTTTTATCTGTGCATTTGTTACAAATACTGAGCATCAAGTGTCTGATCAATGTTTAGGCCTAGTGTCAAATTGCATTTTCAGCAAAAGTTTTTTTTTCTCTTTTTTTTTCTTTAAAAGTCTTGGACATCTTTTATGAATCATTTCCTGGATTGATAAATACATGGGTAAAATTGAGTTCAAATCTGGCGCTTATGTGTATAATCCGGAGTCCTTTTATACCTTTCTACATTAGCTATGACTGAGGTGGAAATTCAATGTACATGCAAAATTTGATGATGGGTAAAAAGTTGCAGAAGAC
>JAVFBW010172245.1:0-20522 GCA_034783835.1 Mopalia ciliata
AACCACCTTATCAAACCCCCTCGCTCAAAAACCACCACCCGGAAACAGAACTCTTCTCTCGCTGGAGGTACATAACAATCATTTTTAAGTAAACATGACTGATACTTCCGGTCTGCAGTAATTTGTCGATATTGACAATGAGAGTTAACTGCTTGAATCATTTTCTATCAATCCTTGGGTTTTAAGAATTTTGTGTATTTCTGACACTCCTACAGTACATATTCATAACAACAAAATATCGCGAAGATGAACATTATTTTATCTATATAAAAACAAAATAAATATTTAAAAAATACCAGTTTTTCTTTGTTTTATTCATTTGAAATTTTTTCCATCCTCGACTCTGTTGGTAAAGTGAGAGTTCTAGTAAAATACAGATGACAAATAAATAACTGTGTCAAATTTGTTGTCCTGTATTATTTATTGATTATACTTTTAAAACAGTTGTAGAGTCAGAGAGCAATACACTTCATGTTTTATAGTTGGGTCTGAGAGGCAATTACCATTGTTGTACAATGTCGTCATATAAAGGGAATTACGTGCCCTTGCCATTAAAATAAAGTATTCAATCAAAGTTTCTCCCCTAGAACTATGCTTGTGGGAGATATGTTTCTACTACGGCATGAGCAATCTACATCAATTGTATCTAGAATCTGGTGATAATAAGACAGAAACTTATGAATATACAACCTTTGATGTTTTGATGCTCATCCGTCTAACATTCACATGTCATTTCTCCCTGCAAATAAATAAAATGCAAACACATCGCAGATTTTTGTAAGATCTCTTTCGTAAGATTTCAGTAGCCCTTAGGAGAGCTTTTTGTGGTATGTGACCAGTATAAGTATACTTCACAGCTGTTTTCTTTGTGCACAACAAAAGTACATTGTACTCCTTGGGGTGTTTTAAGAATTGTTCAGTAATGAGAGTCTATGGCTTTTTACCATTACACCATCTTAATCTGACAGATCTTCAGGTTATGGGACACTTCATGGGACAGAACTTGAGTTTGTGGGTCACTTCATGGGACAGAACTTGAGTTTGTGGGTCACTTCATGGGACAGAACTTTAATTTGTGGGTCATTTCATGGGACAGAACTTGAGTTTGTGGGTCACTTCTTGGGACAAAACTTGAGTTTGTGGGTCACTTCATGGGACAAAACTTGAGTTTGTAGGTCACTTAATGGGACAGCACTTGAGATTTTGGGTCACTTCATGGGACAACTTGAGATTGTGGGTCACTTCATGGGACAGAACTTAAGGTTGTGGGTCACTCTCTTCCACTGTAAACTGGATACGGTCTGTCTTTGTTTTGACGCAGATTTCTGCTACACCTAAATTTCACAGCGACTATTGCTCACACCGTTCATGTTATTAGGAGGTGTTTTAGATTTGGCCGGAACAACACAAGGATGTGAACATGTTACACCACTTCCTATATCTCTTACTTCCGTCTGTGCTTATAATTTGAGAAAATTCCACATGATTTTCTGTTTGAGGTGCCATGTTGATTGGTTTTGAAGGTCCCACACTCCAGTGTTCCTTCCTTCCTCTCGAAACGATTTGCAGATCCAGTTATCTGTACGGTTTCCTGGGGGCTGGCTTGCTGGTTTAGAATCAACAGCAGTCTGCCACATACAAAACCTTTCCTGGGCCGTAATCCAGGACAGCTTCGAGAAAGACTACTGGGAACTTTCTCTCAGTTTTGGTAAAGCTCTTTTGTGAAACCTTTAATCTCTCAACTGTTTCTTGATATTCTGGTGGACAACATTTGGTTGCCGGGAATGCCTTGCCTGTGATTGGATAATTGTCCTCGTAAATTCGTCACTGTTTCTGCTTTCCCGTATGCATACTCACAGTAAACATTCCTCATACTTTCCATGGCAGCCATCCTTAATCTAATACTGTAGCGAAAGGCTCGTTGATTGTTCCTTGTAGCAGCGTTGTATCGAAGACGCAATTCCTTCAATTTGCTGTTGAGCAGAATTATTTGGCTACATGCTTTTTTGAAACTAGTTTGAGACTGCATCAAGTTTGCATATAGCTTTTCAGGGCAGGAATCTAGGGAAATATCCATATCCATTAGGAATCCAAAGTGGGTCAGTGGTAATACTGTTTTCTGATCAGCTCTAGAAAGTGAAGTGGCACAGGCTAATCACAGGTAAGGTTTTATACTGGAACCAATAGACCTTGAGTGAACATTACAGAGTGGCAGCAACAAGAAAGCTGACACATGTCTTAACAAGCTCCACTTCCCCTGCCTACTGCCAGCCATGCCAGGCCAGTTGTGACTGAGTGTGACACCTGGGCCCCCTACTGGTCAAGTGGTCATCCATACCTCTACTGTGACAATACTGACCATTGAGTTGAGCTCCTTATTAACACCTTAAGCCCCAAACTGAGCACCTCCTACCAAAACACTGGCCATTGTTCAGTCAGCTTTAATGGCCAGATCAGTGAGTTCTCTTAGGACTGCTCATAGACTATGGAGCAATGTTTACAATGCAATAACATCGACCATTCTTGTTGACAATACAGTAGGCTGGTTGACTTGCCTTCAGTGCTTTTAAGTAAGTTACCTAATGAGTCCACCCTGCCCATCTATGTCTATTTGTTTTTTCATCATCCCACTTGTCTTCATTGTTAATAAGAAAGCTTTTTTCTGTCAGCCAGCTTCAATTTCTGGTCATTATTTTACCTGATTAGTTTTTTCTTACCCCTCTTGATATGGGTAATATGTTTTTAACATACCTCTACTGCCTTTACTAAGTGCTTGAGGAATATACATTTTCCCAAAAAGAGCAAAACTGTAAAGATGGTTGAGATAGGGAGTAATAATTCCCTAAAATAAATGAAATAGACCATAATTTGATCTCTTTGCTTCTAACTGAGTATTAATAAGTAAGGATTTTTTATTTATGAAATTAACATTCAAATTAAACTGGCTTCTTGTCATTGAGATTTGACAGTTTGTTATCAATATTGAAAACATAACTGTTAACCAGAAATCTAAAAAAAAAATTTATTGATTTTATTATTAGAAAAAGGGTTTATAATTTGCCAGTTTCTTTCTTGTTAAAAATTTGCATGGACCAGCGGTTTCCAGAGACCTTGTCACCCCTCTGTCATAAAAAAAGGGATGGCTGGAGAAAGGTTTAGATTTAGTTCTAAGACTTTGATCTCACTGTTTACAACAAATTTCAATGTTTGTATGTAGCAGTGGAAAACCGATTAGACAGGTATTACATACCAGGTACAAACACATCAGTGTTTTGAATACACCAGTGGCAAACAGATTAGCCAGGTATTACATACCAGGTACAAACACATCCAAACAACGCTGGACTTGTTAATTGGATTTAAGAAAGTAAGAAACCTGACACTGAGCCTGTTTGATTGAATGTGTAACCCATTATGTGATTCACTCTGTTACAGAGAACTTTTATATAAACATTTATTATCAGCTGTTAATCTGGCTGTTACTGTGTTCTACAGTAATGCAGATATCACAGGGTGGTTTTTATGAGGTTTCCCACCACAAACTGGCAATACAAAGTTGTCCATTAAATTAAACAGTTCAGTTGATAAAATTAACATAACTTTAATGCATGAATCAACCAATAAGTAAACTTAAAACATTAACGGTAAAAAAAAAAATGGAAAGTGAATGTTTAATAAAATTTCAGTGACATAACTTTATATAAAAGTAAAATTAGATAACAAATCTTTGCAAGTATAACAAGTATTTTTAAAAAAGCAGCTTTGGAAAGAAAATACAATCCTACTTCAAATGCTTAAAACAACCATCATGTGTATGTTGAAATGTTGACTTGAGTTTTAGCTTTTGAAGCTAGACTTAATGTCAAAATGATGCCTGGGTTTGAGGTTTCTGTTGCCCTGTTGCTCTCAACGTTAATGGGAAACATGAAGTGGATTTGGTTTGTCAATATCAACATTCAAGAAAATTATTTTAAATGCAAATATTTACAAAAGGAAAAAAGTTAAATTCATTTTAGTCCGCCCACTTTTATAGTCATGCCACTGACAAGGAAGTCATACCTCCTTGACATTCAAGTTCAAGTATTAGCTTGGCTGTTGTTGGAAAAAGACCTAGTTAATGAGATTATCTAAGTAAAGAATGACTTTGATAATGGCACTGGCAACAGGTTGTGAAGTGGTAACAACAACAACACATCTGCCACAAGGAGTCCTGTAGCAGTATAACCAGTCACTGTGGACTTTGACAATGGCAGATCTCTTTTCATTGTGTCCTCTTGACTCCATTTGTGTAGCCCCACCCTTGGGGTTTTGTAAGCTACCCATTGGTTTCATAGCTATGTAACAATCCATATACCATACTAACTGTTCATCTATTTGACAAATTCTTGCAATGATATGAACCCCCCTGGCTGAGCAGTCTGTTTAAAGACTAGCAATGTTGTCTTTACTTAGAACTATAGGAAGATTAACTGTCCAACTTGATCAATCTCTTAAATATATTAATTCATTATAAACAAGGCAAACAATTGCAAATACCTAAATTGCTTTATAAACAGGGCAGACAGTCACAAATATTTAAATTGATTCATAAACAGGGCAAACAATTCACAAATATTTAAATTGATTCATAAACAGGGCAAACAATTCACAAATATATAAATTGCTTTATAAACAATGCAATACATTTTCAAATATATAAATTGTTTTATAAACAGGGTAAACAATTCACAAATATATAAATTGCTTCATAAACAGGGCAAACAATTCACAAATATATAAATTGCTTCATAAACATGACAAACAATTTACAAATATATCAATTTCTTTATAAACAATGCAATACATTTTCAAATATATAAATTGTTTTATAAACAGCGCAAACAATTCACAAATATATAAATTGCTTCATAAACGGGGCAAACAATTCACAAATATATAAACTGCTTCATAAACAGGGTAAACAATTCACAAATATTTAAGTTGATTCATAAACAGGGCAAACAATTCACAAATATATAAATTGCTTTATAAACAATGAAATAAATTCTCAAATATATAAATTGTTTTATAAACAGGGTAAACAATTCACAAATATATAAATTGTTTTATAAACAGGGCAAACAATTCACAAATATATAAATTGCTTTATAAACCAGGTAAACAAGGTAATAGATTCTTAAATGTATAAACTGCTTTATAAACCAGGTTATAAATTCTCAGATATATGAAAACGAAAAGCTTAATAATAAAGCAATTTTGAAAGTTTACTTTTGAAAGTGTTTTTTTTTTCCACAACAACTTTTCATTCAGCTGATGTTAAGGTTGGACATTTAACATGAACGCTATTAAAAGACTTCATAGTTTCTTTTGAAGTAGGAGTCCTCTGGCTAAGGGCAGTTTGATTGAAGAGTAGCAATGCGTCTACTAAGTACTGGAGGGAGATAAACATTCCAACATTATGGAAAATCTTGGTTGTCCTAGACCGCTGTCATATTAGTGGATTATCATTGAATGTGCAACAGTGCTCCTCTTCTCAGCATTGGAGAAAGATACATTTTCAACTTAGAAATGCTACTTTGTGTCTGTCTGTTCGTCCCTCTATCACCAATGTTATGAACAGGCTTGAAAGCAAATTCACTGTAACTTCAAACTTGTACCGTATATGTAGCTTCCTCCTGTTAAGACGATGGATGGGATTGCATTTCACCCATATTGTGTAACAAAATGGCCATGATTGCATAATTTAGTTCATGCTTGTATAATGTCGAAACATCTTTTGACACTTACCGTACCGGTACAGCTATCTCAGAGGTGAATGGAAGCAATATTATTACACTAAAATGTGTAATGTTTTCCACCTAAAGTGGATTAATACTAAAACAGAAAAATATGTCAAGCAAGCCAGTTTCTTGGGTAGTATTAGCCTTTTGCAGTGGACCTCTTTGCTACGCATCCTGTTTTATCATTGCAACTGTCATACAGCCCTGGAGCTATTGGCTGTAATATTTCCTATCTCATGTGTATTTTAGTGTAGCAATTTACTGTTGAATAGATCTATGTCGTATATACATGAAACAGTGTTGAGCACAATTTTTAATAAATTATCAATCAATCAATACCCTTAATGCGATATATTCAGTTTGTCTGTTTTGTCAATTTTGTCAACTCCGCTTTAAAATCTCTAGCGGGCGGTTGGAAGGAGCCTCATGTTGCCCTGGTGCTCTCAAAGCTAAAGAGGAACCGGAAGCCGATCTGTTTGTGGTGTCTGTATTGCGTCCGGTATTTGTCCCGTCCTGTCTTTGTTTGTTGCCAGTGGTGTCAAGGGTGTCATTGGGCTGGCGCGTCATCATATAAGTGAAATACCCTTGAGTACGACGTTAAACCCAAATCAAACAAAGTGAAACAAACAAACAATCATAATCTCTAAATGTCTTTAGGGCTTGAAATTCTTTCACACATCTGTGTTTCTTTTCCCAACTCAGTTGCCCCGTGAGGGAGCGGGTGGGCCATGGCCCTGCAGAATACTCCGACGGTTTCCTCGGTCGATCGTAAGAGGCAAGAAAAGAGGTTGCTTTCTGTTGCCCTGGGGTTCGCAGAGCTAAAGGGTAATGGGAAGCAGATTTGTTTGTGATGTTCTGTATTTTTGTCCGTTGTCATATAAGTGAAATACCCTTGAGTACGACGTTAAACACCAATCAAACAAACCAATGTAATTAGGTAAGGAGGTGTGTGAAGAGGACAATCCGTTTATACTGCTGTTGGGAATTATAATAATGATTTAGTTTAAAGAAATAATTATTGTTTGAAACAGTATAAAATGTCCAAATGTAAAATTGAGGTATTTACATAGGATTAAAGAATTTTGGCTTCAGTCAGAAATTGCTTTGTGGATTAACCTTCTGCTATATTACTTTGGCGGGTGGTTGGAGGGAGCTTCATGCTGCCTTGGTGCTCTCAGAGCTAAAGGGGAACAGAAAGCTGATATGTTTGTAGTGTCTGTATTGCATCCTGTTATCGTCCTGTATTAGTCCCATCTTGTCTTTGCTTGTTGCCAGTGGTGTTGAGGGTGGTTTCCTTCACTATTTGGCCTTGCACATCGTCATATAAGTGGAATACCTTTGAGTAGGACGTCAAACCCCAATTAAACAAAGAAGCTATATTATATATATATTTTTTTTTTAGCTTGATGATGGGGGATCGGAAAGTGACTCTGAAGATGAAGACCAGGAAAGGAAAACCAAATCCTCCTCCAAACCAAAGCTTTATGTCCCCCCTAAACTCGCCGCTGTTCATTACGGTATTCTCATCATTTTATTTATTCACTAGTCTATGTCCTAAAAGCAAAAAGTCGGCAAAAATCTGCATATATTTTTTATTAAATATGACTACAATGCTACGATCAAAGACCATTTCTACAGATTTTCACTGCAGATTTTTCTTTCAGCATACAACATGGGCTACAGGTAGCTTGTTTAAAACATAGCAATGGTGCAGCAAGATTGATTTTTTAATTTATCAAAACACTACTCATTTAATGATTGTGCTAGTGTCCGATATTATTGAAATACAGCTTTGTCGTAAAGATAACATTTCTTTAAGCAATCAAATAATCACAGCTTACAAGGCACTGCTCCCAGACATTTACTAAGTTCATTCTCTGACATGCTGAATAATGCTGGGAGTCCTTCCATGTTGTGCATTATCAAACCAACATTGAGGTCCTGCTTGATTTTGTTTGTTTGTTTGATTGGTGTTTAACGTTGTACTCTAGGGTATTTCACTTATATGACGACGGACACAAATATAGGAGGTCCTGCTTGAAGCCCTTGATTTGATTTGATACTTTTATTCACCAAAGAAATTTATATAAAGTACAACTACAGCTCAAATAAAACAAATTGTTGTTATCGCTTGGATTAAAAGAGTCTGTGGGTACTCTTGGTTTAAACAATAATTCAAAATTCAAATTACAAATAGTTTAATTGGAACCAATAATTTAGTTTTCTCATGATCATATATTTCTGGCATGACTCTTTTTCCATGGTGTAGAAAATAAAGTTTTATTATTATTATTATTATTACTCTTGGGTCCAGGAAGACCTTAAAATGGAGAAAGCTATGTTTATGTAGTGAAATATATATGTAAAGTGAGGAAATCTTGTATTTCAGATGGTGAGGAGACCCAGAATGAAAGACAACAGAGATTATTAGATCGGGCAAAGAGAAAGGCCCTCAGTAGTAGTATGATACAAGACCTCCGTCAGGAGTATAGTCAAGGACCCACAGAGATCAGAGTGAGTGGTTTTACAGGAATACTGACTCTCTAAAAGACACAAAAATGTATTCATTGATTTAAGCTTAAGAAGTTTTCACTCCTCTATCAGCGGGATAGTGAATGTCTGCTGTCTGTACTCTAGCTGACTACCCTTCTATTTTGTAGAAGGCCGGGTCTAGTGGTCTAGGTGGCCGGCATTTACTGCTGCCGATTCAGTGCGTAACTCTGAAGGTTGTGGGATTTGTTTCTTGGAAGGGTTTCAACCTGTACAGTTTTCTGAACTACAGTCTCTTCAAACTAACAGTGCTATCCTAAAATAACCAAAAGACAATAAGAAAATTGTGCATATTTAAAATTGGATCTGTATTTAAAATCTTGTTTTTTCTTCTTCAGGAATCAAGAAATCTTCACAGAATTAAAGATGATAAAAAAACTAAAGAAAGAACTGAGTAAGTCTGTCCATCTTAATACTTTAAAACTTTCTTCATCAGGGTAAATGGGGCAGTTTTTCCTAGAGGTCCATGTGGTCTTTACTTAGCACTGGAGGAAGATTAATTCATTTAATCAAAACACTTCACATTATAGGGTTGTGCTTGTGTCGTTGAAATATACAGCGTCCTATAAGTAAAATACCCTTGAGTATGATGTAAAACACCAATCAATCAATCAATGTTAATGGATTTAATCATGATTTGTTAACTATAGAAATCTGTAGTATTTTACTACAGTATATTTTGGTAAAGTATAGCATATTTTACTACGATACATGTAGTAAAAAAAAGAATACTTCAATTTATTAGTTCATGTATTTATTAGTCTCTGTATTAATAATTATAATAAAAAGTGCAAAAAACACTTCACTTTACTGTAATAATCTGTAGTTTATTTATATGAATTATAATAAAAAGTGCAAAAACACTTCACTTTACTGTAATAATCTGTAGTTTATTTATTATAATTATAATAAAAAGTGCAAAAACACTTCACTTTACTGTAATAATCTGTAGTTTATTATAACCATCGTATTTTATAAGGGTTGACAAATTCCAGGTGAAGTGCTTGCTCATATTCTCTCCAGTTAACCATTACACTATAATTATTATGTTGCCAGCTATGAAGAAGATCATTTTATTCGTCTGTCTGTGAGTAAGAGAGAAAGGACAGCTGCGAAGAGGATGAGCACACAATCAGCTCTCGATAGTCTCACCCAGTTTGATGACATTAGCGCCCTAGGGGGAGGAGCTGCACGAATTGATATGGTAAGCTGTCAGCATAAGCTCTTGTTGGATCCTTTGATTCATTTTCAGAGAATGTTTCCTCTATATACTTCTTTCATTTGTTGTTTGCAGGGCAAAAAGACCACGAAGAGTAAAAAGAAGCATGTCAGGAAAGGAAAAAGACATTGAAAGTCTGGATCTTTACATTGAAACATGTAACCGTTATAAGGGAATAATATATCCTATATCTGTCAACACAAGACTTCATCATGAACTCCACGGACACATAAATTTTCCCACCTCCAAACTTTCTTCTAGTGACCAAATAAGTAAATTTCCTCCTTTTCCTCTGCTAACGTGGGCTGTGGAGAAGGAGCTTCCTGGTGGTCCAGACTGAAGAGAAAACCCAAAGCTGATTTCTTTGTGAGGTCTTGGTACAGAATGTACCTGGAGAATGTCCATTTTGGTAGCATCTACTGTCACATCATCACACTGATGTAAGCATGAATACAGTAAACCAGATTATATGACTTGGTACAGCATGTACCTGGAGAATGTCCATTTTGGTAGCATCTACTGTCACATCTTCACACTGGTGTAAGCATGAATACAGTAAACCAGATTATATGACTTGTTGGATCCTTTGATTCATTTTCAGAACACCTGTTGTATTTAGTCTATTAATCAGCATTACTTATTTGGTGAAAATCACATTATTATTTCTAAAAATATTGGAAAATCAGTAAATGTCAACAGAAAAAAAAACATACTCCGTTTTTCAAAGTTTATTTCTGAAAGTGCAATAACCATTAGACTCAATAGATTTGCCTCATTTAAAAAACAGTTTGATTAGATCGATCACAGTGGAATTTTTTTGTCTGTCCCAACTTGGAAAGTCTTATAAAAATGTAAAATACATTAAAACCATTAAAAAAAAAAGAATGAACTTTCAAAAAAAAAAAAGCACCATTTACTAGATCACATTGTGCTCTTTACTTTGTTACAAATTTAAAGTTTCTAACATGTATAGTTTTCTAGAAATACACTATAGAAAATGTAGTGTCTGCTTAAAACGGAAGTGCGAGAAATAGGCAATTAAAATTTTGCCACTTGGATATGATCAATGGAAAATTAAATTATAGGCTAAAATTGTAACTGGAATTAGAATTTCAAATTACTTTTTCCCCCAACATATAGTTTGGATAGCAAACGTTTCAAATGTTCATTTTGAGCCCAAGGGGTTCAGCAAGACTTAAAGTAGGTCTTTGGCCTGTGGCTTACTGGTTAGAGTGTGCGCTTACTACTCCACCTTTGATTATTTAAATAATTACATGTAATAATGGACAGTCTGCATCATCCTTGAGTACGAAGCTAAACTCCAATCAAACAGACGCCTGCAGCTTAGTGGTAGCAAGTGCTCTTCATAAACCGAACCTGCCCGAGCGAGTCACGTCGTGTTGTGGCTCCGGCGGGGGTGGTTTTTTTATGAGGTTTCCTCTCATTTTTTCCCTGTAATAAGGCTGTGTACAATGTGAAGAGGACAATCCGTCGTCATGTAAGTGAAATACCCTTGAGAACGACGTTAAACACCAATCAAACAAACAAACAAACCAATCAGACAGACAGACAGACCATTGATGCTTGATATCAAAAGGTCAACAGGAAACCCTGAAGTTTTGGATGGTTTTATTCACCCAGTAAATTGAGCTTTCAAGATAAAACAACTTAATCAACAAATTTATCTTGTAAAACTGATTGGATTATTAAATATGTTATGTTCTCTTTATTTTTCTCTCCTAAAGGGCTCACTATCAAAGAAGCGAAAGACCACTGGCAGAAAGGTATGTTCAGTTAACTTGTTTAATAAATATTTCTTTAGCATAACTGTTACCTTGGTAACTGAAAACAAGGAACCAAACCCTGGTTTAATAGCTTATTGTATTGATTTGCAGGGGAGAACAGTCAGAATGAGGTTTCTCCATGGTTATGCAAACTTAATTTAGGAGGAGCGATTTATATGTTTCCCAGCTGGTTTGCAGTCTTCATCTGAATTTGCATTTTGCTATTGATCTAGACAAATTTTGTCCTCTGATAATCAATGAAAATTGTGTTTAAAACAATTTTGCTTAATTCTTCACTTAGGCACATTTATGTATTTATAAAAAAAATCAGCAAACCAGGTGAAAATGAAATGGCTAGGTTATCTCACAAAATTTTAGAGGACCGATTTTAAGGTTATACAAGTATGGATTACAGCACAGGCCTGGATCTGTTAAAGAAGTTTAAATACACAGTCAAGAGTTAAGAACACCTGTTGACCTGGAGACTCAGGGCCTACACTGAAGGTTATGGCATGAAAACATATTCAAATATCACACTCTAATCTGTGGGCTGTTTGGAGAGTGCTTCCTATTGACCTGGTGCTCTATTGACCTGGTGACCGGGGCAACACAGACTCGATCTGTGTTATATTTGTATTACATCTTTTAATTGCCTCCTATAATGTCCTTCTCTTGTCTTGGACATGTCAGATTCTGAAAAAAACGGTTGTTTTTTTATATCATTTGGCATGAAAAGTACCAGAAAATAAATAAAATTTGCCAGAGAATGTTTCCTCTATATACTTCTTTCATTTGTTGTTTGCAGGGCAAAAAGACCACGAAGAGTAAAAAGAAGCATGTCAGGAAAGGAAAAAGACATTGAAAGTCTGGATCTTTACATTGAAACATGTAACCGTTATAAGGGAATAATATATCCTATATCTGTCAACACAAGACTTCATCATGAACTCCACGGACACATAAATTTTCCCACCTCCAAACTTTCTTCTAGTGACCAAATAAGTAAATTTCCTCCTTTTCCTCTGCTAACGTGGGCTGTGGAGAAGGAGCTTCCTGGTGGTCCAGACTGAAGAGAAAACCCAAAGCTGATTTCTTTGTGAGGTCTTGGTACAGAATGTACCTGGAGAATGTCCATTTTGGTAGCATCTACTGTCACATCATCACACTGATGTAAGCATGAATACAGTAAACCAGATTATATGACTTGGTACAGCATGTACCTGGAGAATGTCCATTTTGGTAGCATCTACGGTCACATTTTCACACTGATGTAAGCATGAATACAGTAAACCAGATTATATGACTTGGTACACCATGTACCTGGAGAATGTCCATTTTGGTAGCATGTACTGTCACATCTTCACACATCTTCACACTGATGTGAGAACGGGATTAAACTACTAGTATCAGTGGCGGGCCCACAGCCGTGCCTTAGTGGTAGTGTGTCCACTTACTAATCCAACTTTGATTTGTCCGCCTGTCAACCCTAACATATACGAGTGAGTGACACAAGGTTTCCTCCTAGTTTTCCATCTTATTGAGCCTAGGAGCAGTGTGAAGTGGACAACCCGTTGTCATATAAGTGAAATACCCTTGATTTTGATGTTAAACCCAATCAAACAAACAATCACACTGATGTAAGAATGAATTCAGTTAACCCGATTCTACTATCAGTGTTAACAGGAAGTCTGTTAGCAACAATAAACTGATTTTCACCGACGTACATTTATATACATGTTTTATTTACAAATAGTTACAATAATATTTCGAGGTATAATGCAGATAATGCAGTATTGTTTGATCACATTTTCGGTCAACAAAATTTGAAGGATATTTTGGAAATAAACACATCTGAAGTTAACATTGTTTTGACTGATTTTGTTGTATGTCTAATTTAACTTGATAGAAGTGCTTAAGGTCTTGCTAAACCACAGGGTTGATTTTGAACTCTTTTTCTTTCCCTATGTTCGTTACCAAGGACTTAGCAAGAAATCAGAAATAGGGTGTCCAAAATTGTCTTATTGTTCACTTTTCATATAACTGGGTGTCCAATTTTGACAATTTTCCTATCTCCCGCATGTTAAAGTTTCTTAAAACAGGTTGTCTAAATGAGGCAATTGTTCACTTCAGGGTGCCCATTTGGACGGGTGTCTGCCTAAGCCCTTATTCATTACACAATTGGGATTTTATAGTTTTCCACAACATCATTCAGCTGCAAAATATAAATAATTTAAATAAAGGGAGATAAATCAGTGATGTTCCCTATCTCCAGAATGTTGAAGCCTACAGAATACACACAGTGTCACATCTCTTAAATTTTCCATCTGGCCCATAGAGAATGGTTTGCTACAACTGTTACACTGAAAACAGACAATACAAAAAAATGTCAATACTACCTATTTGTTATGACACAATGCACGTGTTTGGAGTTCTGACATAATGACAACAAAATAACATCTGTTTATGAAGCCCTCTGGCTAAGGGCAGTTTGTTTGATGGGTATAAATGCTGTCTTTTTCTCCACACTGGAGGAAGACTACCTTTCCAACATTATAAAAACATTTCACAGCTTGGAAATACCCTTTAGCCTGGTGTAAACACCAATCTATTGAATCAATCAATCCATTTGAGAGATCCAATTCCTTTACAGCAAGGCTTGGTTATTAACAATTATATCATGGCTGCTATACACAACAATACAGGTAATACAATATATAAGATAACACACCTGTTAGTGGACTATAATTATTACTGTAATGTATACACAGGTTGACCTACATCTTTGTGTTCAAATGCTGTTTTGTAAATGTTGAATTCTGTTTTGCAAATTGACTTAATTAAATGAACTGATCCGGAAAAGAAATTGAAATAAAATGTCATACTTCCCTAATTTACATAACACTACAGTATAAATAGGGAAGTCCTGGTGAAGTTGTAAATAAATGAATTGATAAGAAAAATAGTTAAATTTAAAAAAATAAACTCTGATCCACCTCACCTTGACCATCTTCAAACCAATAGAACGTCGGTTTTCCAAAACTACTGGGATTTTATCAGTTTCCTCTATATTCCACACCCTGATCGTCTTGTCCTGAAAATATATTACACCATTAATTTCATCAATAAAGAATATAATTTGCGAAGTATTTATTTAAGAATGGTTATGACAAACTAGAGAACAGTTCAGCAGTGGTTGGAGAGCTTCTTGTTGCCTCAGTGCTCTCTGATGGTTTCCTTTCACCAATTATCTAATACAATGAGTAAAATAATTGTCAATACAGCAATATTAATTTCAAGTCAGTCGAGAACTTTAATATGGTGCACTTCATAAATCTTTGCTTCATACTGCAGAACTCCAATTTATACAGAAAGTGTCTGCCATGGCCATATTATAGTATAGCCAGCATCGATCCATCCAACTGACAAGAATCGGTTATAAGAGCAGAACTCGAAAACTGTTAATAAACTTTATAGACACATCTGTCATTGAGTGTAGTTGTGCACTTTGCCATTATGAAGTAAAGTAAACTTACATCTCCAATAATAGATATACATGATGATTCAATATTTCAGTTTATTTTAAAAACATTGTCAAGATTTGTATCCATATGTATCTTTTCTGGCATTGCAGGCCTTTTTTTTTTCACAATTTTGCATAGCCGATCTACCGTTTGCGTGAATTTTGACCCACATACCTGTCGTTCAGTTACACGAAACGAATTTGCGGGAACGATCGTACTCGTGAATAGGTTACCCTAAATATACTTTCATGTTGCTTGTCTTCACGGACAGTCAGTTTTCAATGTGTAAATAAATTAATGCACGCCTATCTCCAAAATTTAATTCTACCAGATATTCAGCCAAAAGTTAGCGTTCTGATGCTGTTTTATTTAAAGTTAATTTCCGACCCGGGGACCTAATCATCTAGAAATCAAATATAATTTATATTACCTATAATCAAATGATGACAAACCTCAACTTGAGCGAAGTTCATTGGCACTCTATGTCTATATTTATCTTCTGAAATGTACATTATTTGTTATGCTGAACTATATTAAATTGTCTCAGTGGGAGATTAAATTGATAGACAAAAGGACGCAGCATCTGGATTTTCAGAATTCCCATATAGATCCCCCATCCTGCTAACCCCTACTCTCCAGCTGTGGAATAGCCTAGAATTGATATAATGTTGAATTCAAAGAAACCAAATGCTGTCAGAAACAGTGATACCCCGCCCATTACGTGACATTGTCTTTGTTTAATTCATGACAGACAAGGCATCATGTCAATCATAATTTGGTTGTAGCTCCACTCCCTCAGTCAATTAACCAATTCTACACAGTTCCACAGGGTGGGTGGGGCTTCATTTAATAGGTCAGACACCTGGATAATACTTCAGTGTGAATATAAAACAACATTGAGCCAACTGAATTATGCTTCATTCGTTGACACATTTTAAAAATATGGTGTAGTGTATATTTCTGCCAAATAACTTTTAATTGATGGAATGGATATGTATTTGCCACAGGAAACGATGTTTAAAAAACTTTCCATACTACATTGTAAATTGGATGCCTGCAGTAGGAGTATGTTATATAATATGGTAATATAGCCTACGTGACTAGAATACTAATCAGATGAGGGACCTGACAGACTTGACTGTCTGGCTCTGAGATTGCAGCAAAGATGACAAGTTATTGTGTATGTTTAGTTTTTTTTAACCCTGGTGAACACCCTGGACCCTGGACCGTTGGCGTGAATTTTCGTTTGTGTAACCTCCACGTAACCTGAACCATCGTTCGCATGAAAAAATAAGGCCTGCATTGTTTTTGTTTGATTGGTGTTTAACATCGAGGGTATTTCACTTATATAAGGACGGATTGTCCACTTCACACTGCTTCTTGCTTTATTACAGGGGAAAACCATGAGGAAACCTTGTAAAAAAAATTTAAAAAAACTGCAATTGCTGGAGCTACATCTTGTGACTCACTCATATACCTGAGGGTCAACAGATGGATAAGAGCGTGTGAATGGTAGATTAGTAAGTGCACACACTTCCACTAAGAGATGCCTTTCAGTCTACATCATAATGGCAAAGTGCACATTTGGATATTAACAATGTACGCTATGTATCTAAACAATCATACAATTGTGGTGAAAGTTTGTAGGTCTGACCATTATGAGCACATGATGTACAGACAGTCCCTGCCCCCAGGGCTCTCTACACCAGTTATCTTTAATTGGTTTTCATGAGCTCTTACCTTAGAACAGGACAGCAGCCATTTTTGATCATTACTGAATGCTACATCTTCAACCCAGTCACCATGGCCCTGTAAACAAGAGAAGAGATCAGGATCAAACGCGAGCAGCATGCTAATACAGAGAACCGCACCAAGTGAATTACAGGATTATCAATGACCCCAAATTCGAATAATTACATTCAGCAATACTATGAGGGAACAGCTGGAACTAATAATAGGGTTGGCCAGAGGCTAAAAGAGAGAAAAAAAAATCCACTGCTCAAAGCATGGGAGTCTCAGGAAGTTGGCAAGGGAGGTAATTTTATCCTTGCAAAGCCGTCCTTTGATGTCAGAACATTTGTGATAGTGGAGCTTTTACAGGACATCAAACACGTTTTTGCATTATGAAGTTACTAAAAAAGTTGGTGACTGCTCTATGTTCCGACATCCCTATGTTCCGACACATTCAAAAATGGTATTTTTCTAAATTCATTCTTTTTTATTGATTTGGGGGATTGGACTTAGGGTTAGTTACCCTTTTACTGACAGTATTTTTTAGTTTTAGTTCTGTTTTATTCATCAATCTTTTACCATCAAATATAGTTTTTAGAGTGACGGCCCAATTCTACAACGGCTCCGTCGGAACATAGGGGTGTCGGAAGATAGAGCTGTAACCAAAAAGTTCATCAACCTTGACCGTTTTGACGTCAGAAGACCGCCTGCAACACCTCCTCTCCGACATTACGAGACTCCCAGTGTATGCTTATACAATATAAGTGATTATTCATATGCTGCTATTATTGTATTATTAATCATGGAGATAGATTGGTTAGCCGGACATATAATTGGTTAGCCGGTCATATAAGAAATTATGTCAGTTTTAGTGTCGGGATTAGTTTAGGGTTAAATTTAAGGTAAGGGTCAGTATATTTATATTACATGAGGGACATACTGATAGCCTCTCAGTTGTAACAGATTTGTCTCCCCTTTCAGCCACTAGTTAAATACATTGGGAACGAAAGTGAGACATTTTTAAAAATAAATGACCAGGAGGTCCTCTCAGTAACTTGTGGGGTGTCTACCCCTGACTGGGGCCCTTTACATAACTTCAGTGGTTCCTCTGGAGCATTGGAAATAAGATTGATAGGGTGCAAATTAAATGTCCTCTTCCCTCCGCTCAAGCGTTCTCCAGTAAAGTTGGGACAAGTACACGTTTGATTTAAACCATTGCCATCCAAACTCCACTGTAAAGATGGCTTGTTTATAAACCCTGACTATCACAGGGGGTCTTACATGTTATTTCTGTGGCCTGTCCCAAAATTAGTGTCCCAACTTATATAAGTTATAGGGTATATTCTCTGAGCTCGTGACTTTCTTCAGATTTATTTAACTGCCCTGTTGCCTTGAATCGGTTGATAATTTTATAAAAACTTGAGAATAGGTCATGGAAGATAGATGGTTAGTCTGTAGCTTTGTTTTGTTTGTTTCATTGGTGTTTAACGTCGTACTCAAGGGTATTTCACTTATAAGACGACGGACACAAATACAGAACATTACAAACAAATTTGCTTCCCGTTACCCTTTAGCTCTGCGAACACCAAGGCAACAGAAAGCAACCTCTTTTCTCGCCTCTTACGATCGACCGAGATTCGAGGGAGTATTCTGCAGGTCCATGGCCCACCCGCTCCCTCACGGGGCGGGTTTCCGTTGTAGTGTCTTGTGGATGTTGGTGTGGACGAGAGGAAGACAGTCAACAGGAAGGTGGCTTAATACTAGTGTTGAATAAATCAATTGAGAAGAAAGTTTCAGAGTCGCATAAGCTGTGTCAAGTGAGCATCATATATAAAAGTGATTGAAAGTCATAGCCAGTAACGACCTTTTCTCCCAAATGCGCCTGACTTAGAAAGACGGACATTTGGAAATTCGATATCTCGTCAATATTGTAGTTAATATTCCGTAGGTCTCCTGGACCGCACATCAAATAGACATTGACAAATGTGCTATCCTGGAGTGACGATTGGAACATCAACGTATAGCATGTGGTTAAATGTAAGACTCGAAGCTGTGATTTTGTAATATTGTACTAGGTAATATAAAAATCGATGACAGATTTTTCTGAAAGAAAAAAATTAAAGTTCCGATTCAATTTTCAGACATTTGACAAAAGTCATTTAATTCATATTAGTTCACATACAATTAAAAATGTAGATATAAGCCCCAATAACGTTATTTCGATGCATGGGTTACATGATTATAACATCATTTGCTAATTGACTTCAATATAGCTTTAATGACTAGACATGTTGTAGCCTTTTTAATTTTTTCATCTTCAAGAAATTTACTGTTGTGCAAGACACGAAGAATGTTCGGGCTGGCAAGTTCCGAAAATACCTAATGCAAGTAGTATAAAGGACACGATTAAAGGAAGACAGTTGAATCCTAAGACAGAGGGGTTTATTTTTATTACTGATTAGGACAATTCAAAGGAGGGGTATAAAACTTTGCGGTGTTAAGTGACACCTCAGTGGGGGGATAACTGCTTTTGAGTCGTCAGAATGAAATCTGGCACAGCCAAATCCCTTGATGTATGCGACCATATTTCCAGCTTTATATAAGTCACGAATTTCCAGATGGATCATTCTGGAAAACAGATGAAGGCCCATCCAACAAGAAGACCTCCAAAAAACACAATTTATCGGCAATAGAATTTCCAAAAGCTTTGCTTGCAAGGTCTTTATCTCCCTTTGGTAAAAGAAGGACCACTTACGTGCGTACCGCTGTAGTGCCATGCAGTGCTTCCCAAAAGCCTATAATCGAAATGGCCCGTTAATTAAAGCCTTTCTGATGGCGGAAAGAAATGCGATGGTGAGCTAATAAACCTATTGACCTGTAAAACTCGAGCAATAAGGAGACTGGTGGCAGGGACACAATGAGGTGAATAATTAATAGGTGGACTGGCTGGCTGGTCTGTACTGGACAAGAAGGGCTCTTCTAGAGATCAGATATCCAATGTCTCTCTATATTAGCCCTGACATTGACTTCTGACAGGGACGTGAAGAGAACAACTCCTCTCTACTACAAGGATTTATATTTATGACTCAACCCGGTTAACCCGCATAGCTATAACACTTCTCTTTCAGACTGCTTTCAGCTCTTTCATTCTGAGCTGACAAAACATCTTCTCCAGATTGCCCCATAAAACAGGAAATATGTGCTAGCCTCAGCACAATGTGGTAATATACGAGAACAAAGGAGACAGTGCTGATCTTAGAAAAAACGTCTGACAGGAGGGTCATGTTCATATCGATTGACCGAAGATACCAATGCAGCATGGCAGTAAAAAGTTTCCAGAATTGTATTTTATTCCTTTGTTCGATTGGGGTTTAACGTCGTTCTTTAGGGTATTCCACTCTTTTGACGACACCCTGTCAGCCGCTAATGAGTGAACTGGCAAAAACAAACATTAAAAGGCACGACACAAAGATATATAAAAAAAACACACCAGCTTCTCGCTGCGCCCCAGAGAGCACCAGGGCAACAGGGAGATCCCTCATGTCCAACATTAGAACATATGGTTGATACAACCTATTTTATGAGACTTTCACTAATCTTTGCTTGGCTTTTACTAGATTTACCTGTGTCCCATATGAATCAAACGTCATCCACGGAATAAATGTAACGTCTTCATTGGGCTACCTATTCTACATTCTATCCCATGTGACGGGTGTTCATCATGGGTAGCGTATAGGAACCATGGTATGATAGAGAACAAGAGAGAATCATTCACGAGAGAATCTGTCCAGTCACACATTGTCTGTTTGTCAGGCGTGTCCATCTGTACAAGAAGTAGGGGTGATTGGTTGTTGTACATAACATTGATCAATGTTTCACTCAGGATGCAGCAAGTCTATTTATATATGTGGTTCAAACATATAGGCATCCTTATTCG
>JAVFBW010172246.1:0-11083 GCA_034783835.1 Mopalia ciliata
CTATATGTACAAGAAGATGGATTTCACACTAGATAGGGAGAATTATGAAGAATTGCCCGACTTTATCAGCGAATTGCATGAAAGAGGCCAGCGCTACATAGTTATTTTGGTAAGTCAATCAACAATTCTAAAAACAATTTGAAGCTTTGGGAGCTCAGCGTATATATCAACATTTTATCTTGAAATATTAGTGATTGAATGATGAATCGATTGTTGTTTACCTTGTCTTACTGTGGTACGCTCCCAGACCTAATCAGCCACTTGAAACAGCCGTAGGGTGGACTATTATGTTAACAACGATACTTATTCCACTAGAGGGCGCACTCTTTTGTGCAAGAGTGGTTGTTCGTTGTTTTTCAATGCACTCATATGCTCTCATTATGATAGAACGAGATAGAATGTAGGATACGAAAGTGTAAAAGCTTAGTGAAATGTGGAATACCACGTGAAGTGACTCACAGGAGCTGATCGAACAGCATCCTATGTGAGCTCTTCAACTAAACATTTCATCGTTCATGGTGGTGTAAACGAGGCGGTCGACCTTTGGAGTACACCACCGTCGTATAAGTGAAGTGTGGTTGAGCATGGCTATACGACTAACTGAATCTTTGTTAGTTAGTGAGATAATTTATAAGCGACAGTAGGTCCCTAATCGTCACAACGTTCGTGAAAGTGACAATTTTGGATAACGGCACAAATACGTATCCATAATGACGTCACCAAAATGGCCTAACATCTCCACGGTTCTGACGTCGTAGGACAGCCTACAGCGCTCGGTTATGATGTTTTAAGATTTCCATCAATTTATTTAATCAATTCTGTGAATGGTGTCTGCGAATGGGTGCTGACCTGGTTTATTTTAGCCCAACAATGCAAATCTGTATACAAGTGGAATACGTTTGAGTACAACATCGGGCACCAAGTAAACACCTACCCCTGATGAATACATGTAGGCCTACAAGTACGTTGAAACTATACCAGTGAGTTGATTTCTGAAAGTCAGTTACGTAACAAACCTCTTGGCGAACTATTATTTAAACGTTTGGAAATAGGTGATATTTGCAACCACAAATGACGAATTTGTGTTTCCCAAGACAAGAGTTGCTTAGTTACATTTAAATTACCCACTCACTTATACTACAGCAACTAAACAAATCCATGCCATTCGATTTAGCCAATCGTGGGACTAAGTAAAACACAATCAATCAATCAATCAATCAATAAATAAATCAATCAATCATTCACATGATAACGAACCTTCTCCCCAATCGTATTCTCGCGAGAGTTTCTATAGTGGACAAGACTAAGAAAAATCTCGTTCGCCATGCTAGGTTATCGCGAATTAATTTCCGCCAATAGTTGGGGCGACATTCGCCACAAACCAACATATAAAAGAAGAGCAAAACAAAATGGCCCGGTGTATCTCAGAGTCAATGTGTCAGGGTAGAAAGTAGAATCGATTATATTTTAGAATGTCTTACCCCTTCTTATTCGGAACTTGTTTTTTTTTAGGACCATGCACTCGGCATTAATGACACATTATTGAGCGAAACGAAGAACAACAGTCAAGGATACGACGCATACCAGGATGGCCTGGATAAGAATGTATTTGTGCGGGTGAATGACACCAGCCCTCTAGTTGGTAAGGTAAGTCCATCTTCATTCGTCGATATTCACAGCTATTTGAAAGACAAAGATTAAAGATTAAATTGAATGAGACTGGATAACGAATCTTGGCAATTTGATTGTATAAAAAGTTTTCTGGAACGCGCTAGGTTTTCATAAAAACCTATATTGTTTTAGAAACATAACGGCAATCCGCCGGACAAGTTCCTGAAGTGTTCTTTCAATGAAACGATATGATGCGCCAATAGTCTTATAATGATGTAATCGGATATGATAGTTAGCTATGTCGCATGGTGAAGTGAACCGCAAAAGCTTGATCGTATGTTCAATGCATAGTTTAATACAGTTTCTTATGGTTTGGAAGGACTACAACCTCGCAACCTCTCCCGCTCTTTGAAAAGGCGAGGCAGCGATGTAGCGAGTTGGCCACTATAGACTTCGATAACTACGGTTAAAGAAATCCAGAAATAAACATAATCTGGTGTATTTTGTATTTTGTTTTAGGTCTGGCCTGGTATCGCTGTGTACCCTGACTTTTCTAATGACGACTCTCAGACCTGGTGGACTAAGTGGTGTCAATTCCTGAGAGTCAACGAGAGTGTAGAATACGACGGATTGTGTATTGTAAGTTATATTCTATCCGTTCTGGCCGTCAGCCGTTTCTAGTGTAAATCCAATCCAATCCTGTCGAAATACCTAGGTCTTAAATACAACATTAACATCTGCAATCGTCCATACCCCAATTCCACAAAAATTAATTGATCCTTGGCGTTTAGCTGAAGAGAGGTCACTGTGTCGGTCTTTTCGGCTCGAATTGTATGCAACAAAAAAAAGCCGTTGGTGTGGACGAGGTATGATGAAGAGACGTAACTGATTAATAGTGGCTATATGTCCCATTCTACTCATTTACTAAGCAGTCCCTGAGTTTAGTAATTTAGTAGGTAGCTCCGAACAAATTCATAATGCTTACCAGACACACGCTCACCAGTAGTTTAATGAGATACAGGCATTTGATGTGAAAGAATTTTGATTTTTGAAAAACGGCACTCTTGTTTTAACAGATTAGGCAAAAGAGAATTTAAAAAAAAATCATAGATACGAATCATGGCTTAATTGAGAACTAACTTTTATCGAAAGTTGTATTGCTGTATTGCTTACCTTACTGTTGATTGATTGATTGATTGATTGATTGATTGATTGATTGGTCGTTTACGTCGTGCCTAATGGCATTTCACTTATATGACTGAGGCGTATTCCAGCACTAAATTGACACTAACACAACTTAGATGCAAAGCGTTTCCATAATGTTGGAAAAATTTTGCTACTCTTCAAACAAACCGCCCTTAACCAGAGGGCCGTATCTTGTCAGATTATACAGAGTGAATATGACGCAATAAGTTAAGATTTGCTTGTTTGTTGCAAAGGAATTTTAGTTTTGTTTTGGGGCAATATCTCAATTAAATTGCTTCTTACATATATATTTCAGGATATGAATGAGCCATCGAGTTTTGTACCGGGCTCTGTAAATGGTTGCGCGAAAAATAAGTGGAACAACCCGCCTTATGTCCCAAGTAAGACTTGAAATGAAGATAAAAGAGGAAAAGAAACACAAATTTGTGTCTTATATTTGTGACTCATTTTCCGAAGGACATACCTAGATTATGGTCGCTTTTGTGGGCCAGTAGAGGCGAGGTCAAGGTTATTCCTTGGACTCACAAGAGCGACAAAATTATCTATTTGAGACTTCTGTCGTTTTCTCTCCTGAGGTATTCAAATGTTTGATTAAAAATAAGGTAGTTCGCAAGTTCATTCTTAAGATTATCTTAATTTATCTGCTTTCTAAAAACATTGAAATTATTGATGAATGTGTTTCTATTTATTTCTTTTATTGCATGGTGGTTTGGCCAGATAAAGTGAATTGTCTCTAAGCTTTGAGACTATCCAAAATGTTATATTAAATGAATCAGGGCGTGCTCCTAATATTTGTCTCTTTTTCTTTTCTGCTGGCTCGTGGCTTAGTGGTAGCTTCCGCGCCTACTAATCCTACTTCGATAGACTGTTCGCGACCCTGAAATATATGGTTTTTACGAGGTTTCGTCCCGGTTTTCCGCCGTAATAAGGCACGGAATGAAATACTCTTGAGTACGACGTTAAACCCCAATAAAACAAACAAAGCTTTTTCTCCTCTTTTAAATGTTTATCAAACTATAAGGGGAACTTTGTATTCGGCAATAAATGTGTACTGTCTGTTGTTTTGTTTTCTTAATGTTTCACCTTAGTGTAAGGTAGTTCGCATATGTTGATATATTTCATCATTAGGCAACAGCTTGTTGAAATTACCTTTCTGTTGCCCTGGGGTTTTCAGCGTTAAAGGAGAACAGGAAGTCGATCTGTTTGTGATGTCTTTGTATTGTCTCGTGAGTGTCCTGCATGTGTCCTGTATTTGTTCAGCGATACCTGTTGCTAGTGGTGCCTCCGGGTGGTTACCTTAATCTATTGGGATGACACGCCGTCATGTAAGAGACATAACCTTAAATTTGGCGTTAAACCCCAGTCAATCAAACAAGCAAACACATATATTATTCGACATCAAGAAAATATTAGAAGTCTTCCCATTCGTAATTAAAGGGGTTTTTATGTTAAACTTCGCATAAAATAAAATTCAGTATTGGAATGACCCAAAACCTTGAATGTGAACAGCATTCTAGTTTATTGTGACTTTTAGATGTGTTTGGTGCTGGAGAAGACGGCGGTTGTATGACAAGACAATTTGTATGGATGCAATACAGGATTTAGGGAGCCATTACAATCTCCATAACTTATACGGACACATGATGTCAATCCGTAACTTCAGGTAAACATATATAATTATACTTCGGGTAAACATATCTATAATGTCAATACGTAACTACAGGTAAACATATCTATAATGCCAATGCGTAACTTCGGGTAAACATATCTATAATGTAAATCCATAACTTCAGGTAAACATATCTATAATGTCAATCCGTAACTTCAGGTAAACATATCTATAATGTCAATCTGTAACTTCAGGTAAACATATCAACTATGTCAATCTGCATCTTCGGGTAAACATATCAATTATGTCAATCCGTATCTTCGGGTAAACATATCTATAATGTCAATCCGTAACTTCAGGTAAACATATCTATAATTTCAATCCGTAACTTCAGATAAACATATCAATTATGTCAATCTGTATCTTCGGGTAAACATATCTATAATATCAATCCGTAACTTCAGATAAACATATCTATAATGTCAATCCATAACTTCAGATAAACATATCTATAATGTAAATCCCTAACTTCAGGTATACATATCTATAATGTCAATCCGTATTAACTCCAGGTAAACATATCAATAATATATTGTCAATCCGTAACTTCAGGTAAACATATCAATAATGTAAATCCGTAACTTCAGATAAACATATCTATAATGTCAATCCGTAACTTCAGGTAAACATATCTATAATGTCAATCCGTAACTTTAGATAAACATATCTATAATGTCAATCCATAACTACAGGTAAACATATCTATAATGTCAATCCGCAACTTCAGGTAAACATATCAATAATGTAAATCCGTAACTTCAGGTAAACATATCTATAATGTCAATCCGTAACTTCAGGTAAACATATCAATAATGTAAATCCATAACTTCAGATAAACATATATATAATGTTAATCCGTAACTTCAGGTAAACATATATAGAATGGCAATCCATAACTTCAGGTAAACATATATATAATGTTAATCCTTAACTACAGGTAAACATATCTATAATGTCAATCCGTAACTTCAGGTAAACATATCAATAATGTAAATCCGTGCCTTTAGATAAACATATCTATAATGTCAATCCATAACTTCAGGTAAACATATCTATAATGTCAATCCGTAACTTCAGGTAAACATATCAATAACGTCAATCCGTAACTTCAGGTAAACATAAAATATATATATAATGGCAATCTGTAACTTCCGGGAAACATATCTATAATGTCAATCTGTATCTTCGGGTAAACATATCTATAATGTCAATCTGTATCTTTGGGTAAACATATCTATTACATCAAACCATAACTTCAGGTAAACATATCTATTACATCAAACCATAACTTCAGGTAAACATATCAATAATGTCAATTCGTAACTTCAGGTAAACATATCAATAATGTAAATCCGTAACTTCGTATAAATATATATATATTGTTAATCCGTAACTTCAGGTAAACATATCTATAATGGCAATCCATAACTTCAGGTAAACATATCTATAATGTCAATCCTTAACTCCAGGTAAACCTACCTATAATGTAAATCCCTAACTTCAGGTAAACATATATATAATGTCAATCCGTAACTTCAGGTAAACATAAAACATATATATATAACGGCAATCTGTAACTTCCGGAAAACATATCTATAATGTCAATCCGTAACTTCAGATAAACATATCTATTATGTCAATCCTTAACTTTAGGTAAACATATCTATAATGTTAATCCGTACCTTCAGATAAACATATCTATTATGTAAATCCGTAACTTAAGGAAGATATATCTATAATGTCAATCCGTAAATTATTGTAATCATATCTATATTGTCAATTTGTAAATTATTGTAATCATATCTATAATGCCAATTTTACTTTCATAATAAAAAGTTTGCGTTTAAATCGAATAAATTGTATGTGTTTATCTTTCAGAGCTCTAGAAGAAATAATTCCTGGCAAACGGCCATTCGCCATGACCCGGTCAAACTTTGCCGGTACACAGAAATACGCCATACATTGGTTAGGGGATAATCAAAGTCGATGGGTGCAAATTCCATGGTCTATTGTGTGTAAGTATCTGACGGTGTACGTATTGAACCGGTTTAACGTGTCGTGGTGAGATCAACGCCGTCATAATAGAGCTCGGACATGATAGGTATATGAATATGCAGCAAAGTGTATATCCAGACCTGCCGTCCATTTTTTGCGATTTTTTGTTTACCCACCCATTACCGTTTGACAAAGTTTTAATAAAAATGTCTTTAACATGACATTTTAACTTGATATAATGATTTTATTTCTAAGATAAGGAATAAAAATGTATCATATGTAAGTGACAAATTTGTGACACAAACATAAAAGAAATAAAATCAAGCTTAGTCTGGAAATAAAACCAAAATTCTAAAAAAAAAAACAGCTTCCCGAAGAGCTATCTCAAACTCGCCCAAAGGCTACCAAGGTAACTTGAGTTACCCAATTAGTTCTAAAGTGATTATCAAATGTATCCAGACTCTCAGAACACAATTTTTCATAACTGTTAATAACAATCTATCTATTCACGTTCATTGTTGTGTGTTATTTTACCTTTTTCGTCCAGGCCGCGATCGTGTCTTAGTGGTAGAAGTGCGCTTCGTAAACTGAACCTGCTTCGATTTACCGTTCACTGGATCGAGTCCGCCTGTCGACCATCAGGTATATGAGTGAGTCACATGTTGTGAATACGGCAATCGCGTGGGTGGATTTTACGAAGTATCCTCCCGGTTTTCCGCCGTAATAAGGCTGTGTAAAGTGGACCATCCGTCGTCATATTAGTGAAATACCCTTGAGTACGACGTTAAACACCAATCAAGGAAACAAACAAACCTTTTACCGTCCGTCGTGTAAGGTCTAATCCTGTTTAGGTTAATAGTGTGGGTTAGGGTTAGATTTTACCTTAAGTGTAGTGTCCAGTTCATGGTTTAAGTTATAGGGATATGAGTGGTTGTAACAACTTCACCTCCCTCCAAATTTCGCGTTTCGCTTTACATGACGGATATGTTTTACGTGCTATTTTATGGTGTCATCTGCAAAGATATGCTGCTCGGGTGGTTGGAGGGAGATTCATGTTGCCCTGGTGCTCTCAGAGCTAAAGGGGAACAGGAAGCGGATCTGTTTGTTTTGTCTGTAATTCGGGCTGTCGTTGTCCTGTATTTGTCCCTTCTTGTCCTTGTTTGTTGAAAGTGGTGTCAAGGGTGGTTTCCTTTACACTGGCACGTCGTCATATAAGTGAAATACCCTTGAGTACGACGTTAAAACCCAATTAAACAAACAAGCAGCGATATGTTGCGGATGTTCAAGTTCATAATGGATACATTGAACAGTCTATTCGTATCTAATTAAGTCTTTATTTCACTTTTAGCAATGTTGGAGTACAGTATATTCGGATTTTCTATGGTGAGTTAATTTTTTGTTCTTGTAATTGAATATATTATATATTCTGGTCACCCATGTTCAAATCCCGATGGAAGTATAGTAAAGCAAAATGTTTCTTCTGCACATTAAAACATATTTGTAAAATTTAAACAGGGGCTTATCATCCAATACAACAATAAATTGTTCAAATGTTCAATAAATCCTTCACTGTAGACTGGAGCTGATATCTGTGGTTTTTGGTACGACACGAACGAAGAGATGTGTACACGATGGACGCAGCTTGGAGCCTTCTATCCTTATAGCCGAAATCATAACGCCCAAGGTTTTAGGGTAAGTTCAATTCGCCGTTTTATATTGCGCACTAGTCAACGTTATATTTATCTTGAAAATATTGAGACTGGGGTGCCATAATGATCCAAATTTCAGCTTTAATTTCGAGGTTTTTTTCAACAAAGTACTTTTGAGAAAAAAAACACGCCAAGTATGAGTCATCTAGAATAAATGTCGGTGGATTTTAGCAAAATCGGTCTCCGAATGGCGTCATGTGCGACAAAAGCAATCACTGACGGGCAATCTCTTGCAATTAGTCGCGACTGATCATTGCTCGTTTGTGTCAGGCTTGCGGATGACTTCAGAAAAACATTTACTTTCTATTTGCTGCAGCTGGAATCTTCAGTCCATGTTATCTCTGTTTACCGTATGCTCACTGTATATTCAGACAATGTATAAGGCAACCTTCAAAACAATCGTTTGTTTCTATTAGCTGCTTTAGCGTGCTTCGAATGTAATAGAAACCGCTAGCCTATCACAATGCAAAGGGTTTATTCCTCCGTCTTAGCCCTACGTCTCGCCAATCTCAACCTGTGGCGAAAGTTGAAAATTGATCTGCCACTATGGCCGGCCTTTCAAAACCTATATTTTATTTTTCTCTGGTTTGTTTTAGATACACTGAAAACAATGACTAGTAATTTACCTACTTGAAATATTTCTTTTCTGGCGCGTTTTCCATCTTATTATTGCAAAGGGAGATAGCTTATAGTGTCAAATCCAGCTAGAAACTCAAATAAAGCTTTATTTAAACGTTAGGAAATAATTGTTTGTTTGTTTGATTGGTGTTTAACGTCGCACTCAAGGGTATTTCACTTATATGACGACGGAGACAAAAATACAAACAGATCAGCTTCCTGTTTCCCTTCAGCTCTGAGAACACCAGGGCAACAGAAAACTCCTCTTTTCTCGCATCTTACGATCGACCGAGTAAGCCGAGGGAGTATCCTGCAGGACTGGCCAACCCGCTCCCTTACGGGGCCATTAGGAAAGAAAGGAGTTAGATTATTGTGATTTTTGTATCCAAAAAAAATCAGATATATGTTTGAAAGGCTGGCGATAGCAGCGGATCAATTTCCAACTTTCACCATGGGTTGAGACAGACTAAGGCGAGGGAATTCGCCCTATTCACTGTGCTACCGCTAGCCGCGAACGGCAGATTTAGCATATGAAATTGACATGCTACAATAATGCGTGTCTTTAATAAATTTCTTTAAAAAACCGTGACAACTGGAGTCTTCATATAAGCAGAAGGGATGCAATTGTCTGTAGTACCTATGATGTTATGTTGTCGAAATGTCGTTCATGTCACTGAAAGATATGCACACAGTCTAGCATTGTTTTTCCACATTTGAGACAAAGATTGTGATAGAACAGGGTGGAAACTTTGTGCAGGTCGGTTGGTCGCTCAGTCGGACGGACGGACACTCAGTCGGTCGGACGGACGCACAGTCGATCTTCCACTAGTCAGATTAACATCAATTCAACATAATAAACAGATTTTCACGTTTTGTTTAAATACAAACGGTATATTGTTTTTTTACCCCGCAGGATCAAGACCCGGCCTCCTTTAGTGATAAGATGATCAGCTCTACTAAAAATATTTTACACATCCGTTACAAGTTACTTCCGTATCTCTACACGTTATTGTACCACGCCAACACACAGGGTTCAACAGTCGCCAGGCCACTATTCTTTGAGTGAGTAAACTCCAGATATTTTTACTACATTGGCGATCTACTCTAATGAAATAATGGTGTATTGCTTTGTTTGTTTATTTGGTGTAGTTTATCGTACTTAGGGTTATATCACTCATACCAAAACGTTCCAATATACACCCCCACACCACTGGCAACAAAATGTTAATAAGCCATAATAAGACACAACATATGTTTTAATCCAAACATAAATGATTGATTCATTATTGTTTTACGCCATGTCCAACGGCATTTCAGCTACGCTGCGGCACAAAACACTGTTACAATTGTTTTTTTAATTTATTTTTTTAACAACAAAGATATCTCCAAACTTATAGCACTCCTGGCACTCAAAATCAAAACATAAATAATAAAATTCATAACCTAATGAATGAATCAATCAATCAATAAGTGCATGAATAGATTAATAGATAAATCAATCAATTTCTTCGACAGATTCCCTAAGGACCCTAAGACTTATGACGTAGACAAACAGTTCCTCTGGGGCTCAGCCTTGATGATTTCGCCAGCCCTAGAGCAGGTCAGTAGTTTATCGAATTTAAAACATTTGGTTTTTGATTTGTTGAGGTTTTTTGTTGGTTGGTTAGGTATAGACGGAGAGGGGCGTAAGGAAAAGGGGACAAGTCTCCACAAATGGAACCCAGCAATTTTCAGTGATTATCAACAGTAGCAAAGACAAATTTCTAGTCTTATGGTTAGGAACGAGCTCCGTGTTGCCCTGAGACTACTTTCAGTAAATGTCCTAAATGACAATAAATTATCCTACGATATTTTTACGCCTATAGTTAAACGTAACCAAATTTTGTCCTACGATATTTTTCTCTTGTGCGACATTTTGTGAAAGAGGCCCCCAGGTACCCTCGGACCTTAGGGGCAACCTGAAGCCGATCTTGTAGTCATGTCCTTGTATTACGACCTGTGATAATACTGTACTTTCTATGCTCGTTGCCAGTTGTGTCGAGGGTGGTTTCCTACAACGATCGTCGGTCAGACACGTCTTCATCTGAGTGAAATAACACGCTGAAGGTAGATAGCCACAAATTAACTATTCAGTTGTCCCTCTTTTGTGAGTAAAAATATCAATTCAATTCAATTCTTTATTTCGCTCTGGCCACATATTATGGCACCGAGGTGATCATAAATACATTAATACATAAACAATCGAATATAACATATATCCAGTTGGTGGAAAAGT
>JAVFBW010172257.1:0-11083 GCA_034783835.1 Mopalia ciliata
ATTATCACGTGGGTTTAAATATTCTCACCTGGGTTTAAATATTACCACCTGGGTTTAAATATTACCACCTGGGTTTAAATATTATCACCTGGGTTTAAATATTACCACCTGGGTTTAAATATTACCACCTGGGTTTAAATATTATCACGTGGGTTTAAATATTCTCACCTGGGTTTAAATATTACCACCTGGGTTTAAATATTACCACCTGGGTTTATATATTAACACCTGGGTTTAAATATTATCACTTGGGTTTAAATATTACCACCTGGGTTTAAATATTATCATCTGGGTTTAAATATTTTCACCTGGATTTAAATATTATCACCTGGGTTTGAATATTCTCACCTGGGTTTAAATATTACCACCTGGGTTTAAATATTCTCACCTGGGTTTAAATATTCTCACCTGGGTTTAAAAATAATAACACCTGGGTTTAAATATTATCACCTGGGTGAAAAGTACTTTTCGTCTGAGTGGAAAGTCGCGTGCTTTTGTATAGGAAAACAACAGCTAATCAATGCATTGAAGCCTGGTGGAGAACATTTTGAATATTGAGACCAGGTTTTTTATTTAACCATTTAAAACCCTCGACAAAATTGAAAAGCATTATCCAACTATGGAACACACACTATATAAGGAAATCTCACTATATAGGACAATCAAGTCCTGGTGTAATGAATCACCTCCCAGAACTATTTATGGCAATCAGTGGCCTCCAACCGCTGAATGAAATACATTCAGATAATATGTGTTATCAACTGTCATGGGACATACCGTATTGTAGATAATTGCAGAGAACTGTTTTACCTCTTCATACATGAAAGTGATAAACGTCTTCCCACAAACCTGCATGAAATAAATATTAATTGCGATACTGTGTGAAATCCAGGTCAGAAAAATGTAAGTACAGGCGGCAATCATCATTTTTCTGACTGATATTTGCTTAGCGTCGGTAATTAATATTTACTGCATGCAGCCATGCACCTCCGTGGAGCTAACGCATTCCGCAAACAATCAATGTTCTCGTTAAACGACATATACTATATTCCTTTTTATTATTATTTCAAATTTATACTTATGGTTTTACTGGATAGTGGATACATGTCAACTTTGAAAAATTTTCTTTTTGTCTAATATTATTCTAAGCAGTGAAACGTATTTCCATAATAAAATGACATTTTTAAAAAGCATTAATTCATTCGTTTTCATAGGTGCAGTTGTAAAAGCTTTAGAACGTCACAACACTCGTAAAAAATGATAAATTTTAAATGCGAACTAGTTTATTTCGAAGGAAGCTTCCATAACTTTTGAAGTTATGGGTGGAGATTACCCAGCATATTGGTTGTCACAAAACAATGGGTATTGTGCATTGTTTATATTTGAGATAAACATAGTCACTGACTCGATTTTGACAGCTTCAGATGAACATTAACCCCTCAGCCCTTTAAAACTTTGGGAGTGATACGTTGAAACGTAACAGAGATATTGCCTGGAAAAGATATATTGAACGATAGGCAGCTATTTTTTAGAGTTTACGTAGAAAATTGCATAGATGTACGTGCTAAAGTTTTACTTTGTACATGTGGAAAATAATGTTGTGAATATAGTCAAAGCCATATGCTGTATAGTAGTATTGCCCGAACAAGTTATGTCAGGTGAAAGAAGATTAATTTGCATTATTTAAGTAGAAATTAGCAGAAATAAATGTATATTGCAGAAGAATGTAATGTGTAACTGTCGACGTGCTATGCTAAATTAAGCTATGATCCAGACAAAATATGTCCGATGACAGATAACTAAATTTCATAATTTAGGTAGAAATATGGGTACATTTTCGGGAAAATATAGTTTGCTCATGTCCATATCTAGAATAATGTTGTATGTAAGTTTCAAAGTTATACGTTGAATAGTAACGGAGTTTTTTAAAAGTCGATGGCAAAGGGTGGTAGCCGGAGACCAGGATTTGACACAAGATTGGCCAACGCGGTTATCGGTCTTCTTTAGTACCATAATGACGTCTTACACATCGCGTGACTTTTCACCTGGGTGGAAAGTATTATCACCCCGGTGAAAATATTACCACCCAGGTGATAATATATTCACCCAGGTGATAATATTTCCACCCAGGTGATAATATTCCACCCAGGTGATAATACTTTTCACACAGGTGATAATATTTCCACCAAGGTGAATATACTTTCCACTCAGTGGAAAATACTTTCCACCCAGGTGATAATATTTTTCACCCAGGTGATAATGTTTCCACCCAGGTAATACGTCAAAAAAAAAAAAAAATAAAAAAAAAATAAAACGCGAATACGTATTTGGGCCACCGTAGTTCTCGGCTATGATCGCTTAACTTTAAAATTAAATCTTTTTACATTATGTAACTTTATGTTTTTATTTTTATTTCATTTTGTTTCTATTTTGTTTTCATTTTATTTTTGTTTTCATACAGATATCTTTTTCGTTTTGTTTTTTATTTTATTTATTTATAATCCGGCAGTTTGTTTGAAATTTATTTCCGAAAATATCTTTTTAAGATATGAAAAAAATCTCAATGGCAGTGCTCGGCCACCATACCCATCCTTAAGAAAGGTTGTTACTTGCCTTGTCGTGGGAAGCTAACATGGGAATGACTAAACAAGGAAGGGTTGCCCCTAGGGCTGTTATGGAGTGGTGTAGGTGTCTTCCCGTGATCTTTCACGCACTGTGGTCTCGCGAGACTAGACGCAATGGGACGAGAGTTGACACGTGGTGCTGTGAGGTCACCACCATGATAGGTGGAGTGATCTCCATTCGCTCAACCACCATGGCGGCCGACCCCGCTTGTCCCTCTAGGACGAGTTTCACAGCCGCATCGCACCGGACCACGGCGGCGGCTTCGCCTTTGTCATATTCGCCGTATGATGCTGCCACAGAACGCCGCCGTCGAACGCCACAGCAGTACGTCATGTGCACGTGTGCCACGACGCCATCTGCGGCGTTATGCTGCGGGGGCGGCGCTCTAAGGCGAGTTGCAGCGGCGTGTTGCGGCGTCGTTCTGCGGCGTCTATATGACGAGGACGAAGACGAATCCGTTGCATATGCATCTCTTGATCCAAGTGAACCAAAGTACATTTGTGCCTTGGAACTTATACATTTCCAGAATCGTATTTGATTTTCGCCTAGGTTGCCATGAATACAGTGTTACTTTCATAGAATCATAGTTACATATTTGTGCCTATGCACAAAATCATATCTATGCCAGGGCCAGGGCTGTTTTCTCTGGTTAGGTTCAAATAGATGCTTTTAGCTTTGGCAAACATATATATATATGTTATGTAATTTGGACCCTGCCCTACTCCTTGACAGGTGTTAAGTAACCTCTCTTTGTTTATGGAATGATTTTAATAATGTACCAATGTGTATTCTTTAATACACATAAGACACACTATGTTCTAAAGTTTATTAATATTCAGGGAAAATATGGATTTATTGTTACATTTAATCATACATAAGATGCAGTATCTTAACATGCAAACATAATCTGGCATAGTTCACACGTGATTTGATACAACTTTTTCATATTACTTTGATATATTGTTTCCTTGAGTGGAGGTGATTACTGACTTGTCTGTCTGATTTCTTAATGCTGTTATTTTATAAGTACTGCGCAACCTTTGATATGGTTGTGATTGGGTTTCTAGTTAGCCATAGTAAAACAGTTTTATACAACTGTTATCGCAAACTATTATATTTGTCTTCTAGGTTCCTAATTTGTAAAAGGTTCCTTTAAAAGATTTACCTTTGACTTTTAGTGCTGTCATATAAGTGCACTTATGTTGTCCCTCATAAATATATCATACAACGGCAACGGCCATTATTCGTGTATCAGTACTTCATTAACAGTCAGTCATTTGGTTGGTCAGTCAGTGATCAATTCCATTCATTGGAAACAACAATCCACATTATTACAGCAAAGAATAACGATGGCCTTTGATTTCATACAGGTGAACCTCTGGCTGTGGTTTGCTGATGAAATGTGAGATGTGATGTAATGGCTGCAATTTATCGTTCATTAAAACTATACTTCATTTCATATCAAAATCAGTTGTTTATCTCAAACCTGCAATGGAGTTATTCTGCCCCTTAAAATGAGAGAGTTTGGGCGTAGTCTACAAATACCCCAAACTTCCCCGTCTTACACTTACTTATCAATACTAAGGTACCGCTCCTTAGACAATTCGTGTCGACATCCGGGTTGTTGCGTGACTTGACAAAACTACCTCAAAAAGTGTTCGTGCCACAAATTAAGAGAAACCTTATAACCGAGTTCACACATACGGAGAAACTGGAACATCTTAGCTACAAACGTGTATGACAGGTCCTCGATCAGTCCTATCAGAAGTGCAGAGTGCTTCAGACGATCAACACTCAGCGCCCTCTGTAATGCCGTATATCACCGCGCAACATCCTTGAAGATTGATCCATAAATACGTAACGTGGATCAAATTACAGAATATTGATTTGAAACAGCAGATCGGAAACAAGATTTAATCAAATGTCAAAACTACTCTAAAAAGTAAACATACCACAAATTAAGAAATACCTTATTATCGGTTATCACATAGGAAGAAACTGGAACATCTTAGCTATAAACTTGTAGGACAGGTCCTCAGTCCTACAAGAAGTGTAGAGTGATTCAGCCGATATACACACAGGGCCAAATCGACTCCGGGCTACTACTGATGTAGTCAACATGCACAATTAGTAGTTGATATTGTATAAACCTTTAATTATGTAATTACAAATACACCGGGGGTTGCACTCTCTATACTACACCTATCTTTTACATACCGTAAGGGTCAGCGTATAACGCGGAATTTATTCATTTCTAGGTTCGCCGTAGCAATTTGACACGCCGTAGCCATACCATATGCTGTAGAGTGGTTCCACGCCGACCATGTCGCGTTTGCCGTGCGACTTTCGGAGTGTTCTTGGAGTCTTATGAATTACACTTTACTTTTGCGGCCCCCGGAGCCGCAGGATTTCCAAGGGCTCCCTAGGGTAGCCATACAGTGCCCGTATGGTGGCCTTACGGTTACCTTGGTATTTGCCCCACCCATAGACGCCACAGGGACGCCAAAAGGTGACAGCGCGTCATCACTTCTAAGACCGTTTGGCAGCCTCAGTTTTTCTGTCTCCACAAATTCAAAATACACCGTGGGTACACTATAACAGATGTGACAGCTCCAATATGTAACCAATTGCTATTGGCTGTAGATATTTATACCGCCGAAGCGAATTTGAATGAGGCATAAAGGTTAAAAAAAACATGCCAAGTTACGTAAACTTATGGAGTGTCAGTCTGTTTACATTAATCCGCCGTGACCAGTGGCGAATACAGGATTTTGTGAAAGGGGGGTGGGGGTGCGGCTCGACTATCACAACAAGAAGCTCCGAATACGGGGAAGCCCGTACAGGCAATCTTAGCCAATTTTGGCAATAAAATTTGTTGCGTCATTTTTGATTGATTGAGTATGATCAATCTAAAATGGTACAGTTTTAAAAGAGAAAAAGACAAAAGCGTTAATACAAGTATTTTGTAGTAAAGAGTCTTAGTTAAGGTTTGTACAAGACAAAGACAAAAAAGTCAAAATATCCAAAACCATATTTGGAAGATTTTAATAACTGGACAGGGCTCGAAAAAGTGCAAAAACGATCGGAAACTACTGTCTTAAAGTTGATGTCTGACCTGCCGGGGACGTAGGCCTAATCATATAAACGCCGTCCCTCTAGCCGGTGTTGTGAGCTCTTAATATAAAGTCTATGCGCTATGTATTTCGTCGATCTTATAACGTCATGTATAAAGGAATCCAGTGCAATGTTTTGCTTCTGTCAATTTTAAATAATCCACCTATAATTCTATTGCCTTGGTTTTCTTGCAATATTTTCGGTCAAAAAAGAGCATGTGTTAAGGGGTCGAACCTATGCAGCCCTAGACGTGACTTGAAAACACAGAGGAAATTAGTAAGTAAACAAGTTTAAACCAATCAAATGAGGCAAAACATTATCTCTCTGAGGTCCGCGTTAGGCTATTTCGGACCAATACAAAAATTCAAAGTATTTCCGAGTCGCTTATGACCGAGAAACAAAAAATGGGATCAGCCAATGACATCGAAGTTGTTCTCTCTTGGGTCCGCGCTATTGCAGTATAGAATTCCACAATAATTTTTTTTTTAAAAAGACGTACTTCTATTGTAGTTCATTCGTCCATGTCATCCGGCTGGGTTAGCATGGTTAACCAGAGTGCTTGCTCAAGCTGTACCCGGTGTCAAACCTGCTTTTCAATCTGGATTTAGTCCAATGACTAGCCTACTATTAAACTTCAAAACTGTTGAAAAACTGTGATACAATGTTACCAAATATACACATTTATATTCCCATTGCCTATAATTTTTTGGTGTAATAATATTAGTCACAAATCTGCTATATATAGTAAGCTTTGAACTATTGTTCAAGCATATGATTCTATCGTACAGAAGAAATGCCATAAGTTTTGCAGATACAATCGTTGTTTTTTAACTGTTTTTGTCATAAACACACGGTAGTGTCGGCCTATTGACGTAGCTTGATTGGCGCACTTGGCACATTTTTATTTTATCTTACAAAATATAAGCTGTGTTAAAAATATCCTGTAAAAAATATTCGCTTTTAAGGTTTATCGTGAATCATTGAATAACACGAGTTTTGACTTGCCATTTGTTTATTACTTTCACTAATTTCTCGCGACTTTCGGTAACTTTCACGGCAATGACATTCACAAATTCTTTACTTTTTTCCGCAATGAACTTTACAGACTGACTGCATTTCTGTCTTGCTTTGAGATCGGTCGGATCTCGGGATGTGTCGAAAAAGCGTGTTCTGCAGACTAACGAAAATGGGACAGTGAACAATACTTTTTGGATATGTTGAGTTTTTATTTATCGCCGCTATGGAAGTTTTTCAAAATATTGTCGATATTTTTTTCAAAGAGAGCATTATAAACAAATCTTTGAAAAACGAGCGCAGTACTACTGATTTACATTTTGGCAAAACTTTGTGACAAAGCTAAAACTATAGTTTTGTGGTAGTCGTTTAGGCACCGAAAGCTCTGAGAGTGTGGAAAGGCAGAGCGGCAATCTAGGCTGATTTTGAAAATATATTCTGAGCGAACACCTTTAGATCAATATTTCATTATCCTTTTTGAAAAATTTAAACTTACCCCTTGATCCTGCTACCTGTGGAGTCGTAAAACACCTTATCTGGTTTGGATGGCCACTTCTAAAACTGACCAGACCTCCCCATCCCCACAAACACTTTGCGCTACCATCCCAGGATATAAGTCATCGTCATCTTTAACAAAACACCATTCCCCAATCTGCAACATTCCTTTTTTTCCCTGTGTGTCCTGATTGTTCCCGAAACTTTACTGTCATTTCAAGATCTAACTGTCCCGATGTGTGCCATAGCTTCGCCTGAACATCACCGTCATCTAAAATGGTGGTGCCGATAGCATGCATCTGTTATATTCCAGAGACACTGGGAACATGATCGTGGCTCTTCACAAATTCACTGACCTGATCCGAAGCAACATGTATAACAGTAGTTGCTGGGATAATCATTCTTCTTCTGCTACCAGTGTGTCTGCCTGGCAGGAACGAATATGACTTTTTACAGTTTGTCTTCCTTGCATACATCACATTCACCCCTCTGACAGAATATAGATCAAAGTTACCTTAATGTGACTCCCATCAAAAGACTAGCAAACAATACTTATGGAGGCACTGAAGTCCAGCAAACCATCATAACGTAGGCACTAAAGGCTAAAACCATCACAATAGAGACCAGCAAACCATCATAACGTAGGCACTAAAGGCTAAAACCATCTAAATAGAGGCCAGCAAACCATCATAATGCAGGCAATGAGGTCAGCAAACCATCATAATGAAGGCAATAGCTAGAGGTCAGCAAACCATCATAATGGAGGCAATAGAGTGTAACCAAACCATCATAATGGAGGCCGCGACTAGACGCCAGTAAACCATCAGTGGTTTGTCCTTCTGTTATTTCGCTTAAAGTTAATTAAAGGAAAGAGTAATAATGGAAAGATAAAGCGGTGCTACACTGTCCACAAATTCAACCAATATTTTTTTCTTAATATCGCAGTTAATCCTTATATCAAGTAAACAAAACAAAAATAAATAAACCTAATATGTATACACATATTTGTATACTTATATGTTCATATCAAATTAACAACATCATTGCCTCAACCATTATGTCATTGCCGTAATGTACTTCTTTTTTACGGAAATGATCTTTACGGTAATAATATTTTATTTAATTTACTACAGCAGACAAAAATGGGTGCCATTTTGACAACAACTAGCTTACATTGTGGACAGTTTAAGCCAATACAAAACATTTAGACGCGGTTTTTATTTCTGAAACGGGACTATTTTTCAATGTTTACATTCTATATGACAGCGCCTCCTAACGTAGCAGATCAACACTTGGCAACCGGACAATTTGTTCCATCTATGCTTTGTTACATTATAATTAAACAAAATAAAACCGCTAGTTAGTGTTTAAAATTGAACTGTTTTTTCGAATGTTTTTATGGGGTGCGTAATTATTTTTAAAAAAATTCACGTGCTCGGACAGTTCATTCATTGGAGTTTCCCTTTGCGCAATAATATGATTCTGATGTAAATAAACTTGCGTTCTTCTTTAAATTTCAGTTTCAAACAGTCTAACTGTTTTTTAAATACTGTTATCATATTTTTAGTTTTACAGGTTTTACAACGCTGAAGAGTTATATAAAAGGGGCTGTAACTCTGTGTGTGATAGCTTTTCAACAACATTACGGAAATGACATCGGTTCCAGGGACAGATATAATAAAAGGGGGATAACAAAAAAATGCGCATGCATGTATACAGAAAGCGCTTACACAATTACAAAGGTTAGTTAAGCCAATGTCAGACAAATAGAAACAGAACTAAAACAACGTATGTTTAACAAATCGCTGGGCGCAGCCATATGTATACCTACATGTGTGTTCGGGTAAAAAAAAAACGAGTGTGTGTAGTGCTGTGTTTTCCAGTTCAGAAATGGACCACGTGACCTTATTCAGTCATATACCGTCCAACCCAAACAAAAGATTACACAAGGTGACAATCGAAAGTAACATATTGTAAGTACAGATGAGTCGTACGTCAGCGAGATTCAAGCAAACAAAGAGGTAATAAAGAATGTCCCAGATATTCAATTTATATTTAAATTTTTTTTTATCGATCTTAAAGCGTTAAGGTTTGTTTGTATTCTGCGATATTGGCCTACTCAGAAACCCAATGCATACTATTGTATTTCTTATATTTACGTTTTTATGTGTGAACTCATGAAAAGTTAGCCAATTAAAATAAAATCAAACGCATTACACACAAAAGATTGAGCAGTATACATGCGATGTATATCAGCAGATTAGACGGTTGTCAGAAGACTCCACGATGGGCTTTTCTTGGCAGCTGTGTTGCATCGTTCCCAACGAAAGTAGCTGCCATTTAATAATTTTCCTATAACACCTCTACTTGATTTAAAGTTTAAAAAACAAAACTACCAAAATGTATATAGAAACTATTATTTTGTTTTTTTCAATATTTTTCATTTTTAAATTTTTTTTATTATTATTATTATTCTCAAGCCAATGACTACTGTATGCAGTTCATTTGTGTTGAGTTTTGAGTTATAGACAAATATTATATTTTTTTATCTCATGAAGTGCAACTTAACGCCATACAGCTACCTTTTTTGCGTTTCAAGTGGGCCTATATATCATTAAACCAATTGAGTTTGATATCCAGAATGTCATTTTGAGACTTTAAATTTCACATTTAAAATTTAAGCTTCAACATATCATACTGTGATTTTTATTTTACTTCATAATGAAGACAGATACATGTAAAAATTGGTAATCTATCATGCTTATTTAATCAGTTTGATAGCAACTGGCGATATTCATGGTGACGTACATATTCTTGCTGATGCAGAAATAGATATTCATTTCGAGGTAGTTAATATGCATTACGCACGACTATTTAATAACACATTAGCCCGCCCCCTTTTCGACCGAGAAATGTATATAGAGCTTTGGACTAGGGCAAGTTTATAGCTTGACATATTAAAATATGTTACAGTTATCTAAAGAAATTAAACATCATGCTTCGGACAGCTTCTAAACATGTGTAGTGAGTCGACTATCTACGTACATAAATAAAATAACTTTATCTATTTTTAAAGAATGGCACATGGATTTCGATCAGTTCAAGCATCCCATTTAAGCACACCCCATGTTCTAGATAAACTGTCTAATATTTTTTTATTGAATTAATGAATAGAGAAAAATTTGCTTGCCTCCACCGGAATTAGAACCCTGAACCTTTGGGTTACAGGCCCAACACTCTATTTGTTTTTTTTTAAATATATATTGAATAAATAAAGAGGGAATGTTGCTTTGTCAAAACGGTACTTTTCTTTTTAAACTTAGAGTATTTAAAAACAAAATGAATGGACGTTTTGGGCTTTCATACAATGTACTCTATTTTAAGGTAAGGGCAATTTGTAGAACATAAGTGGCACAAAATAAGTTTGAAATTTGAAAAAGAGCTCTCAAAACTACATTTTATTTCATTCACTTTTTTGTTTTGTAGGTTTGAGAAAATCATCGCTGATACAATGTCTCTGATAAATTATTGCAATATTCGCTATGACATTATGACATTTAAACTTTATATTTCTTATTCTTGTCTTTTAATTAATATAGTGTAAGGCTGGATTAAGATTCGGTGTTTTTGGATAAATATGAATAGAATATTTATCAAGTCATTTTATAGAGAAACCTATTAAGTAACCTGTCTGGTCCTCATCAGGTCATAAATTGAGATACCTAAGTAGCAATTCTAGTAAGCTATCTGGTCCACACCAGGTCATGTAATGGTGAAACCTAAGTAGCAGGTCTCGTCCAAATCAAGACATATTATCGAGACACCTTAGTAACCT
>JAVFBW010172268.1:0-11083 GCA_034783835.1 Mopalia ciliata
CTAAATGTGTAATCAAGCTAATCACCTGGCTATTTGAAATCACTAGTTTTGACACCTGCTCACACACCCGCTGTGTGGTTACTCACCCAGTTGTGCAATCAGGCGGCACGGTCGAAGGCAGACTTATCTTTCTACTAAAAAAATGCGTTTTAATCCAACTTAATGAGAGTCAGGATTAATTTTTGTTAAAAGCAATACAAATATATCAATACATAATGCCATTACTGTGATAAAATGAAACATTTCAACGTTTATTGAGAGTTTTTTAAAGACAAGGTGCAATTTTTGACAGCAAAACTTTAATCGCCTATTTCTGGCACTTCAATTTTAAGGACACCCTTCATTTTCCATCGCGTATTTATGTTAGAAACTTCAAACTTACTATTGTGAAGAGCACAATGCGATCTAGTAAACGGTATCTCATTTTTTCTAAGTTCGTCCTAGATTTTTAAAAATATTTTATGAAAGTTCTATTTGACACTTTTATAAGGCCTTGAAAAGTTAGGTAGACAAAAAAGTACACTCTGATCGAACTAATGAATTTAAAAAAAAAATGAGACACCGTTTACTAGTTTAAGGACTACTTTACTAGATCAATTAATTTATTTTGTGTTACCATGTAATTCGAGAAATAAGCATTGAAAAATGCAGTCTATTTTTTTCTGTGGACATTTACTCATTTTGCAATATTTAAAAAAAAAATGATTGGATTTTCATCACATTCACAAATTTGTAACCAAATTTGTACCAAATGGATATTAAAAGTTGATGAACAAACGATATTTAATTGTCGATCCATCCCATGCTAGGTGTACATGCTGTTTCCGAACCATTGTACTACACATTATGGGGCTGTGGCGACGCATTGGAAACCCGTATTTTCAGATTTTCCTAGTTGATTCCTTTAGATTAGGAGACTTTATCATGACATTGTGTGTGCTTCTTGACAGTTACATGTTTTAATGAAGTCAATGTAAGATTCATAAACTCGGAATACGAAGAGAAGTTCAAACAAGGGCATTAGGAGATCATATTACGGAAGAAATACGTCTGTAACATCTATCAAGTAAAGTATTTCCGTTGTCCTATTCTTATTTTCTCTGGTTAATGACTACTTTGATCACCAATCTCCAACCAAGATTAAATTTCAGCCTATAGACAGAAACAAGTATCGATCCTGAAAGTATTGTCGCTTATACCTTTATAATTCCAGACTGCATTATATAGAAATGTTAAATTGGACTGACCATTTTTTTTTCTCACTCAGATAGCGACCATACAAGTGTCTGTCTCTTCTTCTGTGAAAGATACCTCAATACTACTGCGTTTGCATAAACCATTTACGGAAACAATGACACTTTTCAGCGAATCTTCAAAAGGTACAGCATTGAACTCCCCTCTCAATTGCAGGAGAGTAAACGACGGTAGGTGCAGGCTACCTACACCACTCAGCCACCCGGCCTTCTAAATTTAAAGGCCGGGTGGCTGAGTGGTCTAGGTAGCCTGCATTTACTGCTGGCGATTCGGTGCCTAACTGAGGGTCGTGGGTTCGATTCGAAAAATAACGAAAATACTGTTAATCTTCACTTTCTAAAAGACACAAAATTTATTCTACGGCCACATTTGAAGACAATCTTGTTGCAAAGGAAAAGTGAGTCGATTTGGCGGTTCTCGCATTACTTGGACCTTGGGTAAAAATTAATGCAACTCAGTTTTCAGACGAAACGGAACCGTTTGATTACGATTTAGTTTTTTTTATTACTAAAACGTTGGCAATTTCGTCTAGTGCTTCACTGTTGATTTATGGTTTTAATCCTTTTTGGACCTACGGAGACAATACTTACAAAAATTAATTATGTGTTTGCCATAACTTCTATTGATCTATTTTTCTTAAGACAGAGTGATTCAGTTGATATGTTTGACAGAATTGTTCTTTTGCATACGATCGACTTGAAGTTCACCTAATGTATAATGGAATAGCGCGATCCTCAATGAAGTTAGGCCTTTCATTGTAAACTTTTTTTTTGTTAAGATGCCACACTATATTGTTACTATAAAGAATCATCTAGCTTTTGAACGCAGCCGACAGTTAAAGACAACAATGCATCACCAGGCAAGTCTGTCCCAAATAGCCACGTGACGGCGCAGTTCTAGTCACCGCCACGCTTACGGAAAAGTGTCAGTTCTTTGATAATATTTTTTGAACACAAAGTAAGTTATTAGTAGCTCTGAAGTTATCTGCATTGCTTTAAGACTATACAACATAAATGGTAAAAAAAAAAACCCACAAAAGACAGACGAAAAGAGATCGAGGTCAGAGCCGTACATTAACCTGAACCAAATAAATCTCCATGTGATCTTTGGAAATCAGACTTCATTACATTATTAATGGGAAACGGTCCCGGTAAACGACCTATGATAGGAGGCAGTACTACAGTTAATATACAGCTAAACAAATCGATCGATGGTAATTGTTTGCGCTGTACATTCACGTATGGATCCCCAGGGAGCTAGGTTTTATAAAAAAGAGATGTTATAAAATCTTGTTACAGCAAAATCAACAAAACAAAAAAATTCCTTAAATGATTGGAAGGTTCTTTATTACATACCCAAATAAAGGACACAACATACCCTCTATTCTGAGTTATTTTAGATATTTACAAATATTAGATATGTTCTCAATCTTTCTAATGTTTAAAAGGTCGCCTGACGGAGCGAATGGTTGTATACATTAGCTGTATTCAAAGGCTCTTCCAATCGATTGGTCAATAATACTGTGCTGTTGCTTCCTAAAGCCATATTATGAACGGCCCGTCCGATAACATTATCTCTACGAGGTAAAACGCGTTGTGATTACGCCACTTGTTTCCAGTTGGCGAAACAACTAAACAAGAAATAATGAATATATACAAAAGTAAAAAGAAGAACTGGGCAATTACATGGGAGTTTTTGTTACATACAAACTTTCTAGTACAGTTAAACATTTTTTGCCAACACTTGACATGGTAAATCTCCAATACTGGTTTGGTGCTTCTTTATTCAATCATTTGACAGACTGTTTAAGCATTATTGGTTAGAACACAGAATGTTTCTACAGGTTTCCTGTTCATTTTATAGAATGCCTGTAGAATGATTTTTTACTAACCCGACTCACAATATGACTTTGCCCAGGATTGATGAAGGTCATTTGATGAGTACTAGCGGTATATGTGGTGTTGATCATGCACCGTATTTCCATTATACAGGCTTCTAGTAATGCTGCTCAATAAAAGGTTGCGATCTCCAAACAACAGGTGATTAACGGGTCAGAGCCGTACATTGTGACTATGGGATTTTCATTATTCAAAAAACTATTTTCTATTAGTTCGGTTCAAACTAAGTAAATGAACAAAAAACTATTTTCTATTAGTTCGGTTCAAACTAAGTAAATGAACAAAAAACTATTAAATAATCCAGAGCCTTTCTGACTGGCGATTAACATGAACATTTATATAAAAATAATCAATGTCATAGAGACAGAACGATATGGCACTACAATACACGAGTTACTAAATTGGGTCTACTATGTTATGAAACCTATCCAAACATAAAGTACTGTGTACATCTACTCATGGCTCACTTTATTTGTGTGTTTACTCTTTATGTGTATCAGACAAAGCGCCACTTAAGCATTGTACCAAACGTATTTCCAAACGTGCATTTAAAGTCCTGGGATTCAAAACTAAATATAGGAGGCTGTTGTTTTAGTTGTATAAGTACATATATGGTACTCTCAGTTTGAGGAAATATTTTATTAGCCATCTGTATTTTATATCACACCCGAACCTGTCTCCGACACATGACAATCACTCTTGTCAAACGAGTCCATTAAAGAGGGGAATGTGTAGAATGGTCACCTAGCTGTATCGATGTAAAGACAGTCCGGGAATATCTCTGTGCTATCGACACAGTGAAAGATCTTCAATTTCATTTTAATATACAACGAGTCGTAGGCACGTATAACTTTCGTGACCACCATGGAAGTAACAATTAAGTCTAAGTACACGGTATACCTATAATCGTAGAGCCTCTGCTAGACACCGTATCCCATACATCCTCCTTTAGTGTAATACTGTGTTCAGAAATTTTGTACTTAAGATTTTTAATACATTTTAGATTGAGAGTTGAGTTTGTTGAGAGCTGGATTTGCTTCCCTGTGGTGTTGACTTTTATATTATTTTTCAAGCCTACATTTTGTGATGGTTTTATATTACACGTCGATCTTATACCAAGCGGAGGTACACGCTTTCAGTGACAGAACAGTTTATACCATATTTACAGCTGCTGACGTCATTGGGTGTAAATAACTACACAGGTAATATGTGTTTAATGTAAAAATCGTGAAGAATATTCAATTTATTTTAAACAAAATGTTTTAGTGATACGACTGTGGTCAATACGACACTGCGTAAAGGCCACTTAATCCTTCGACACTGGCTACAATTAGGTCTGAGTACAGGCTATATGTGATTGTAGAGTTTATACTGGTCGTTGTGTCTCATACACCCTGTCTGAGTTTCAAAATGTGTTGATTATTTTTGAGGTTAAGTTTTTAAATACAATTTAATACTTGGAAGTGGCTTATTGATGGGAATACACTACAACAAAACTTCTGTTCTTCTGGTTTCTAGAATAATATACGGATTAGGAATCTACCGTATTTCTGAGTGCTGGACTGTATACCCATCGATAGCTAAAGGGAAGGCGGCGTCATACCATAGACTATCAATAAGAATTGAAGACAGGTATTTATAGACTGATTCCGCGCACATTTACAGACAATTTATGGGTTGTTTGCTCGTGCGTATACTAAATTATTCTTTGGTTGTATTATTTAAGTTTAAGTTATATATTTGACTTGGGTATTTTTATATCGTGGTTTGCTTTCGTTTTCTATTGGGCTTCTATCACACACAGGCCGGGTAGTTACATATCTTAAGGGCATCACATGACAGTTGTATTGGCTTGGCTAGTACTCTTATCTGCACCTTTTGTACAAGTAACTAATTACGTTGCATTTGAAATGAAAACCGTCTTCTAGACTAACAACACTGACAAAATACGTTGAGCTTCTTATTCGATGGTCAACGCGTCGTTTAACATTTAAGCTAACATCGCAGTTTATCAGGGTGTTGGCAAAGATAAGATTGGAAATATCGACTACCGTAATAAGTTTTCCTGATATTTTACAAAATTTTACTTACGGATAAATATAACATTGCTATTTAAATAAACAAGGTCAATCGTAGTTGACGTCTTTAACAGTTTGTAATACTTTGAAACAAGACTTTGGAACTAGTTCGATCAGGTAAGAGGGAAGGCAGCATGTGTTCCAGGTCCTAATAATATGCCTACCATAGACTAGAAACGACAAAATGACGGACCTCACATTATACGTCAAACAAATCCATATCTTAGATATTCTACTTATGGACAATATCTATTTTACAAACCCAATCCCATCAGCAAAGCAGTGGAAACATCCATAACGGTCCATATACAAAAATAAATGAAATAAACCCCAAACGTTTCATAAGTGAAAAACATCAATCAGATAAAATCGAACCCTGGTTTAAGCGTTTTATACAAAGAAATAATTTGTGATTAAAACATCCCTTTGATATAAATATTGCATTATTTAGTTTGATCACTCGTGATTATAAAGATATGGTACTCCAGTCTCATTGATACATCACTTCATCAGCAGGATATGTGCCACAGGTTCAAATATTTGCTATAGGTAAATGACGGGATATTGGCGTTATATGCTTAAACCACCGTGTTAAATTCTACATGTACAGATATACTTAGTTTATTAGTTTAGTTTATTGATCCATGCTCATACAGATCAAAGGAAACCATTAAGAGAGATGATAACAGAATAACCTATAATAGCAGGACAGAACTGATAAACAAAATGACCACCTAAAGGTTAAAGTGAAATTCTAGATTGACAAAAAGTAAGACAAATCAGACTTGAAAGTGTCAAATGTATCTACATATTGTGTAAATGAAGTAAAGATACCGATTTCATAAGAGGAAAACATGGTGCTCACAAGATGTTCAGTTCTAACTAAAACACGGATTTTTCTTAACAATAAACGACATGTAGCTGGATAAAATAGGTTCTTACACGGTGATATGTTAGTTGGTAATTTATAAGACATCATTTCTATAAGATATTAAAGGTGAACTTAAATAATTAATTACACACCGATGTAGATATATGAAACCAACACATTTCCGTCTACAACCAAAAGATGGTAATTGAAATGTTTACACAAATCATCATAATCTTTGCGATAATATCATAGACATTAAAATTAAATTAAATTAAAATTTAACAAATCTGTTTTTTTAATAAGGGTTCCAAACTATGCAAGCATCTTATCAATTGCTTCGTACTTCACATATATAAATATATTTTTAAACAATACTAAAAAATGTATAGGCTTTATTCACAGCTTTATTTATATATATGCACAGAAAAAACTTGTAAGATAGTCACCAATATCTTTGATTTTGTTTAACCCATACCTAAGTTTCCGTTCCTATAACATCATAATATTGTATCATGTTCTTCTAAAAAGTAAAAAAATATAGTAAAACATTCGTTTAAATTAAGTTTCAGTTGACAATTGTGTTACCATATGGACAACATATTAATACCTTCTTGTCAAAGATCGCCATCATTCTGACATGGTATTGTTTTATAGTTATATCTTCAGCGAAAAAGACGCTCTTTGAGTTAACAAAGCATGATGTAATGCCGTTGACAAATAATAATATGGACACCTGTGACACTCCAGATGGTACATCTGTCCTGTTAGACACGTTACCATTAATTATAACTCGCAGTTTTCTGTTATACCATTAAGATGTTAACCAATTTAATATGTTGCGACAAATTCCATATCACTTCAAATTGTACAACAAAAGCTCATGACTTACAAAGTCAAAGGCTTTTAAAAATTCCGTATATACTGTATGGACTTGGTGATTATAGCCCATAGCACCAGAAACATAGTTTTAAAATTAAAATTAGTTACAGTTGAACTTTACCAATAAAAGATAACAAAGGCACGGGTGTACCAAAACAAAGATTATCTTTGTTACCAGATTTAAAAACAGGGGCAACATTTGACGATTTCAGTACATCGGGAAAAACTCCATGGTTTAACGACATGTTGGAAAAGCTTTAGATTGGCGGCGCTAGCTCCTTGACACAGGTCTCAAAATTTTACATGTAATGCCATCATAACAACACCTTTGACTTTAACAAGACTCAATAATCTTGTGAATATCGTCAAAACAAAACTGAATGTGACATAACACACCATGAGACTTTAGAATACAATCAACTGGTTATTAATTTGTAAAACTTTTATAATTGAAAACTGACATATCATCATATCAACTATTTGGGAACATTTTGATCTGTTATCTTCGCCATAAGACATTTGACCATTTATAATAATACGGCCATGTTTTTGTTTTACAAAACACCAAATTGGTATAACATCATTTTCAACGGATTTAACACATTCTTCAAATTTCACCTTTCGGGCGTTTTTTAGTCCTTTTCTTATTTCATCAAAAGTAACATATTCCTCCGAAAACTTCTTTCTGACACCTTTTTGTACTATTCAAAAGCAATTTCGTTCTTGGTCATACTTTAATGGAAAGGATCTGATTTTCTAACATACTTTAGAAAAACATTCCTTGAGTATTGTGAATAATATGTCATAACAATAAACACACACGTCATTGCTTGATTCAAATGTATGACGAAATGACAAATCCAAAGACGACAAGAATCTGTTTATGTGAGGTCAATCTGCTCGTTTGTAATTGAAGACAAGTCTGTCTGGTCGCCCTCCAGGCCTTTGTTTCAGGTTAACCTGAGCGTTTCCCTCAATATCTTGATGAGTGGACTGGACACATTTCGCTAACACTGACATACGGGCAGACATGTCACTGACTCACACGTGATCCAAGACCCTTTCTGTGCACGTTACAACCTAGTTACGTTGGTGTTACTAGCCTTCTTATAAAAGTTGGTGCGAAGAGCAAGGATTCAGATTGGTTCTATCGAACGATACCGATTTTATTTTGCCGGAATAAGACGTATATGTCCTGTATTTTAATTAACTTCTCCACACATTTTTTTCGTAACAATCTAAAAGATTTTTTTAGTGACCGTAAAGCTTGGCCTGTTTCCATTAGGTTTAGTTTCCGGATCAGCAGCTTTAAATCAAATTCTTTGTAGCGGCACGTTAAAAAATGTACTTTGGTTATTGTACAATGTGACGAATAGCAGAACGTGTTTGTCTCTGCATTGCTAACCGCTGTAACAGGCTAGTAGTACAATCTGATGGGAACCTCCGTGTATAGTGTATATGATATATACGATGCTTTATGACGCCGAGTAAGTGTTGTTGGTCCGTGGACAATAATAAAAAGACTAAGTTTAAAAAAAATATTTCATTTTACAGAAACATTACAGTCCACATAAACCCACTGGGTAACAATTGTTACATTTCACGTTAATACTCAATTTATACTCAATGCAAAATAGCATTTTGTTATATGGTTACACTTTGGGTATGTATGCACCATAGCAACGCAAAATGCAATTGTGATGCACTTAGTCTTAAACGAACCATACAAGGCACTGGAATCTCTCGCCATCTACATTTTTCTGCTGTTATTTATTAACAGTCTACACACAGCTTCTGTGTATGACCCCCATAATATACTTTCACGTTTCTGTCATACAAACGTCCTTCACGTTTCAATTTTAAATAACCTTTAATATTGGAAGGAGGTTGTTGAGAGCGTGTGACTTTAGGCCTAGGTGTTTCACATAGTAAACCAATTAAGACAAATTTTCTCCATTAAACAAAGCTGCTAGTATTGGTCGAATCCTCAGTTTGGTATGTGGATGGTTAGTATTGGTAGTCATTGTACTTTTGTTATACTAATAATTTGCTCAACTCTTTATAAAAAAGTTAAACCTTTCGCAGGATTACAGTGTCTTGTTATTATTGATTGCTTTATTATTTTACAAAGTATTCGATTTATATCAAAATTATAATTGATGATAGGGTTAGTTGTTTCAAATTAATTGATTATTTAATAACAAATTGAATGCCAGAAGTAATTTTGTTACCAAATGTGAACCAGTATTGTGACAATCAGTGTAAACGTTTACACACCACCTCTTGTTCAGTTAACTCTATTTAGTTGTTTTCCAAATTATATATATTTGGTTTGAAATAGTGAATTATCGCAATATTCTAATATTGGATGAAAAACATAATATGTATTTTTTCATATGTTACGGTTTTGATATAATAAAACAAAGTGAAATGGTCAAACCAAACAACTCCCTCTCAGCCTCTATACTATTCTATAGGGTTCCATTTGAAGTCTGCGAGAGAAATCATTACAATTATACAACCATTGAGTGACGCCTGCAGAGATATTTGTGAGCGAACGATGTTAAAAAAACGTATATTGTTTCCAAGGCGCTAACCGGTTCTGTACACATAAACCAAATAGTGCTATGCAGAACTGTAAACGATAAATGAAAAACCCTTTCTGTTTCGTTACATATCTCAAGAAAAGGGTTGTATTTTAGAATTCATAAAGAACCATACAGATTAATAACTATAAGCTGAAAAACCCTTTCAAGTTCTTTATAAAACCCTGTGTGGTTCGGGGTGCAATCTTTATTGTTGCATATATAACAGTTTTAAAAGGGTTCTTCCCGTCTGGATGACATTGTTAACCATCTGTCTTGTAAAAATTTCACGTGTGAATGACATTGTCAACCATCCGTTTTGTAAAATCTTCGCGTATGGCTGACATTGCCAACCATCTGTCGTACAAAACCTTCACGTGTGGATGACATTGCCAACTGTCTGTCATATAAAATCTTCACGTGTGGATGACATTGCCAACCATTTGTCATGTAAATATTCACGTGTGGATGACATTGCCAACCATCCGCCATGTAAAATTTTCAAGTGTGGATGACATTGTCAACCATCCATCGACTATTGTCATGTCGTACTGTACTGGAATAAAATATTTCCGATGACAGAAATTTTGAGTCTAATCTTCTTAATAGACTTGACTGTAATACAAGATGACTGATAGATTCAAATGGCAGCGCAGACATGACAGTTCTCTTTAACTATTGTTCCAATATCATATGTTGTAATATAATACTAGCATTAAATCGCGAAGTAACATAGTTCTCTTCATTTTGTTTTTTAACCTTGGAGATAATTGTTATTTTCATTCTACTGTTCTGCTCGACTGTTTGTGATTCCGACCGTTGTCCTGTGTAATCATAAGTCCCGCTCTACAAACTTACATAAAACGCATGAAATGACGAGCAGAATTAGGTTCACTTGCGTTGCCACCCGCGATCATTTAAGGTGCATTCAAAAAGGAACGCAATTACACAGTAAATAACGACAGTTTAAAATTGACAATCGATTAGTGTTGATCTGGTCAGAATCAAGTTAAGGAACTTTTTCAAAAAACAGGAAAGAGCGTGTAACTAGGTATTGTGAAGTCTATACACGACTCGATAAAACACGTCTTTAATAACGATTCAATATAACTCTAAGGATATATTTCTTTGTAACGAAAACAAATTTGTCCACTTTGCTTTGTCTACTTGTCTACTTGTGGTGATTTATCACCCAATCATATACAGCTGGACGAAAACATGTCAACTGTAATCGAGTTTATATTCTCTTGTCTAGAATCGTCTGTATATTCCTATAACTGTCTGCTAGACTTATATCTGTTTACAAGTATGACCAATGTTTTCTGGACCGGGTATGCCAGTTTACTGTTACTATAAAACCCAGTACATAATTCAGTAAGGTTTAGTATAGCTAGGTAAAGTTGGAGTGTTCTTCGATGCATTAGGTCTAATAACCATTCAGTGGCGGCTCCAGGATATTTGAGATAAGATGGCTAAGACGGCGGGGGGGGGGGGGGGGGAGAAACATGCAACATTATG
>JAVFBW010172290.1:0-11080 GCA_034783835.1 Mopalia ciliata
AACATGTGACTCGCTCATATACCTGATGGTCGAAAGGCGGACTCGAACCCGTGAACGGTAAATCGAAGAATGTTCAGCTCAGGAAGCGCACTCGCTACCACTAAGCCACGGCCGCGGGCCCTTTTATTATAGAAAATCAGCTTAGACATTGTGGTTATGTAGTCTACAAAATAATCTGTTATAGTACCTAAAACACTTGGATCACCAATATTGTGCAAATTACTGCTATGAACATCATTCAATGCATCTCCTATCTAATTTGTCTAGCTAAGAGACATTTTAATCGAGAAATCTTCGAAAATTTATGAGAAATGTCACATTGTTTACAACTTGATACCTTACAAAACTGTTATAAAACAAGCTTTTAAATATCTTAAATTAGATTTTAATCGGAATTACTGTGTAGATGAATGGGACATGTAGGTATTTATGCAATAAAAGTTATTTCAAAATTTTCATGCACTTAACCTTTAGAGGCCTGGAGGACGAAATCAATATGTGTGACATTTAGGGTGTTGGGTCAGAAATATTATGACAATCTAATTGGGAAACATATAAGAAATTTTAGCAAAACTGTCACGGGTAATCTTTTTAATGCATACAACATTGATAAATTATGATTTTATTTCCTTCAGAATTAGGAATATCGAAAGGATTACACTGTCCTATTCTGACATTTGCATGATTACAGCTCTTCGCGTCTTGTGAGTTATCTCTTTCAACCATACACTTGAGCAATATTTATGGTATCAAACATCACTATGTAATATCCTCTACATATTTTATCTCACAGAGGTCTGTTGTTTAAGAGATTGCTTGTTTGTTTGATTGGGGTTCAACATTAAACTTATGGAAATTTCACTAATATGATGGGTTGAAAACTTTTCTGCGACAACTAACTGCTCTATAAATGTTGATCTTAAAACAAAATTATAAGACTCAAATAATATTGATTTTAATTGATATCTATAATAATGAAATAATTTACATAAAATTAAAGGGAAGATTATTTTTTTCTCACTTTAAGCCAGAGAGCCCAGTAAGACCATAAACTGGGATTATCTCACAAGAGAAGCTTACCTTTGGTGACCTTGAAGTTAGCCTTGTATCGTGGCATTGCTAGCAATATCCAATGAACCATTGAAACACTTTACATGTAGCACACATAGATAATCAACAGCGCACAGTGCCTAATAATCCACAGGGTAAGAAGGTTAAAAACTTTCAGATGATCATAATGGATACAATTGTGTGTAGTTTTCTTTTCTTGAACTTTAAATAAGGGAAATAAACTCCAGAAAACCAGAGCAGATTATTAGTTATTGTGTTCCCACTCTCCTGTTTTGTTGGGTCTGTAACCTACATGAATTAGAACACAGCACCCAGTTAATGCCCAGGCTGGCCCAAAGGTGTTCTTAACGGATGTCAATCTAAACCTCAAACATTACCTGTTCTTAAGGCTGTTTACAAGGTTTATCTGGGAACAAGCAAAAGCAGAGGTCCTACTCAAATCAGGTGCTATACATGGCAACTAGGACACTGAGAAAACATTTTCCCTAACTCCATAACCTTATCTATACTGGCAATAGGACTGAAAGCATTACATGCAAAATCACAAGACAGCTAATTAAAAACAAACTCATTAGACATATCATCAGGTTAAACATAGATCATGTGTGGGTAATATATATATACATGCAGACTACATACATGTATCAAAGTCAATCATGTACATCTCTTTTTTCATAATATATAATTTACGGAGTTACAATACAGATACATAAATACATACAGCAACAAATACTTTATTATCTGGATATTTCCTGTTTTAAATCAATATACTGCGATTACCTGTTACTATGTTTTAATACCATATTTAACCACATAAGTTTGTCTAAAAACATTTTGCATGCTTTTGCTTCATACCACTAGTATGACGAGATCCCTATGTCTGGGAGTAGATTAAAGAGGGAATAAAAAGCTTTTTGCTCCCAAGGTGAGAGATTCTAATAGAAAACACAACACCAAGTTTGTCTTAACTCCAGTTTAAAATACAATCTGATCATAGAGGAGTGTTTGTGAGGGTCTTTGTGAGAAAATCAGGTGTTTATCCTCAGGATTGTCTGTGTACACAATGTAGCACAATTTTTCACACATGTGGAGGAAAGGATTCTGCAGAAATACAATGGTTTCAATCTTCACAGTTGCATTATTTAAGAGGAAAAACATTCTGATTATCTTTAACCATATTAATTAAAAAGAAACTTATGTTTTGGCTGATTCTTTTTCATTTCGAATTCTTGAGTTTTAATTTGGTTGGTCTCATTATAACTGGCTCATAGGGTCTTACAGCCACTAACACTACGGATGTAAAGCAAGATAGCAGGATCTCACCATAACGATATGAGAGTTTCTAATAACACCAAATTCAAAGGCGTAAGATTACTCATCTCAGACTTCAACATTGAAACAAGCTCAGGTCACTAATTGATCTACTAATCTAATCATTTAGTTTTTATTATAAGAATGGCAATTGTTGCAAAACCTTGCTGATTGCGCTACTCTCGGGTCAAACTAGGTGGACAACAACTACAATTCACTTATCATATCAGCAATTTTAGAAGAAAGATAGTATCTCTCTGCATCAATGCTTGGTAATGTGTAGAAAGTCATTTCTTGCTTCTCAAAAAATAAATTCATTCAACCTGTCTTTGATACACATACATGTATGTCCTAACTAATGATGTGAGAAGACTGAGAACTCATATTGTTTTTTTTATAAAAAGAACATTCAAAATTCATATTGTTTTACGAGTTGTTATTAAGTCATCTGATGATCCTATTTGAAAACTTGTAAAGTCCTCTGTCAATATCTTGGTTTATATCACACAAAATGAAGGCTGATAAATGATCACAGCCAGTTGCTCTAGTGCTATTAAATTTAATTTGCTATTAAATGATGTCATGGCATGTTGAAGGTTTATCTCTAATCTGCTTTTAGCAATTCGATCTGGTTAAAGCTACTAGTAGTCTTGTAAGTAACTGGTTCCTGTGGGTAAAGTGAACAATAAATTAAAGGATTTCCTCTCCTATCCATGTATTTTTAGGATATATATATTAATATTATACCCTGAGTCAATGTTTCCCAGACTGATTCGCTGCCTTTACTTGAGTAACAATTCGGATAGTTCCACTGTGAGCCTTTTAGTTTGTTAGGGTGCTGGTCATTCTGGCAATAAACTCAAGTGTGAATCAGGGTGGTGCTGGAGGTAAGCAACATTTTCTTGATGTACAATGAATTGTATGTTTGTTTTGGGGTTTAACATCCTACTAAAGGGTATTTCTCTTATATGACTATGTGCCAGCCCAATGCGTAAAGGAAACCACCCCTGAAACACTGGCAATAATCACAGACAAAACAGACAAATATAGGACAACAACAGGATGCAATACAGACACCACGAACAGATCAGCTTCTTGTTTCCCATCAGCTCTGAGGGCACCAATGCAACATGAAGCTCCCTCCAACCACCAGCTCTCTACAATAAACATCGTAGAATCGCTATAGCTGCGACAATAAGCTTTTCTTTACTGGACAGGGTTATTTAGACTGTTAGCTGATCAAGCATTGTAAAATGTGATATTTATGTAGTGCTCTATGTTTAAGGAATGTCAGCTATATATCGGTTGATTATTGCTTAGCCTCAATTGTTTGTTTGTTTGATTGGTCTGTAACGTCAAGGGTATTTCACTTGTATGATGACGGATTGTCCACTTTACACAGCCTTACTATGGCGGAAAACTGAGAGGAAACCTCTTTAAAACTATCCCAGCTATTGCCGGAGCCACAACATGTGACTTGCTCAGGCGGACTTGATCCAGTGAACGGTATATCGAAGCAGGTTCAGTTTAGGAAGCGCACTTGCAACCACTGAGCCACGGCCGCGGGCCCAATATATCAATGGAGGATCAGTGGTTCAAACTGAACGTTTTGATATACATTAAACATTCTTGCAAGTACCCCAGGAAAATCATGCAACCAAACAGCCCTAGTTAGAGTGAAATCCCATGTCTTGAGAAGTTTAGAATTTAGGATGTAGGATTAAGAGATTAAGAGGATTATACTCTTACGTTTTGTGATCGTGAGAAATTTGACATTTTATCCAGTAGTGTGCAGACAGGAACTGTTTCACTGGGGTTCCAAACCTTGCATTGTTTTGTTTTTTTATACTTCATTTTCTGAAAGCCTGTTCTCAAAAGTGTTTATCGGGCTCGTTCAGCTTTAACAACTCTATAATATAACTGTTTGTAGCTGTTATAAAATCTTCCCACATGGCACAAAACTGTAGGAGTTTTGGTTTAAAAATAAATGAAATTCTATATTATATATATTACATAAATGTACTTATAAATAACTAAAAGAAAGTCAGTAGAACATATATATAATAAAGTTTCATCTTATAGCTTTAATTACCTAGAGGACAAGTAGTATATATGAATAACAAGAGAATAAATTGGATAAATTAATATCGACTCAATAAACATATCATGCATGTGCGGACTAAAATAATGAGAATTCAGAGCTGGGATAGGATTGCCTCCACACATGTATGTAAATACATGCAGTAAAGACCAGGTGTACATGCATAGCAGACAACCAACAAGTAGATTTAATTAAATGTGTACACCAGCTGAAAATCTAGGTTTACTGAACATATCTCAACAATGTATTTCCATATATTTGGAGTTAATTGCAACATTTCTCATTTTTCAAGTTATTGTTTCTGGTAGTGTGTTGTTATTTAGCAAAAAACCCTTTGTAGTCATAAACAATTGCACCAACTGTGTCCTATTTTTGTGATGTTATTTGAATTATTATCCTTTAACTGTAAAAGTGTTATATATTCAGGGGCTTAAATATGCCTGTTCTGGTTAAACCTTTATAAGAACTCTTGATTGGGGTTTAACATTGTACTCGAGGCCATTTCACTTATATGATGACGTGCCAGCTCAATGGGTGAAAGAAACCACCCTCGACACCACTGGCAACAAACAAAGACAAGACAGGACAAATACAGGACGCAATACAGACACCACAAACATATCGGCTGCCTTCTCCCCTTTTACTGAGAGCACCAGGGCAACATGAAGCCCCCTGCAACAATCAAAGACTACAGAGCAAGTGTTTTGTTTGCCTGGGATTGAATGCCGTACTTACAATTATTACACAACCTACAGCGTGCCAGCCCGATGGTTGAAGGAATCCACCTTCCATGCCACTGACAACAAACAAAGACAGGACACAGGACAAATACAGAAGACATGACACAAGACAAATACAGAAGCCAAGACAGGACAAATACTGGATTAACAACCAAGAAGTCACAAACAGATCGGCTTCATATTACCCCTTAGCTCTGAGAGTAGCAGGGAAACAGATAGCTCACTCCCAATCCTCCACAGGAACAATTGAAAAACAACAAATACACACAAACAGATGGCTTTGTGAAGCGCTTTGTCTATTTTATTTCATAGACACTATCATGAAGTATGATGTTCATGTTAGTCAGCAACACTAATGGAGGCCTACTTTCGCAGCTTTTTGGAATTTCAAGAGCCCACACAAGCCCCTTAAAAGTCAATAAATCCCAGTGGTGATATTTATTTAGTATACAATGACATACTGAACAAAGAGCAATAATACAATGTACATAACAGTACCACAAAGTTACCACACAGTTCTAAAACATAGGGTTAATGTACATGTACTTAAAGAGCCATCAATAAACTGCACAATTTTGATACAAGTCACAGATCACTGACAGAATACAGACTCTCCCCTTTCTGATTAATTTTTATTTTAATCATATTTAATAAATTGTGTCCAATTCCTTTTTCGGAATACAATTTTTTTTACCACACAGAAAAAGTCAACATGTAAACACCCTTCTATGCCAAAATGTGTCTGTCCTAAGTGTCCTTGCAGAGACAACTCCCACATAAAATTATACAACAAGTTGACAGGTGTTTTCAGTTCTCAAATACTCAAATAGCTGGTATGGGTTTGGTTGTACCATTTGTTTTGATTGGTGCTAAAAGGTGTTTCACTTGTATTAAAGTCATGTTCTCAAAAAGCACAACATATTAAAACATGTGAATTTCATGATCCAGAGGCTTAGCCAGAAATCAAAAGTATGGTGTCCCAAATGGTCATTTTACTTCACTTTTTTAAGTAACTGGGTGTCCAATTTTAACAGTTTCCCTATTTTATGCATGTAAAAATTCTTAAAAGAAGGTGTTCAATTGAGCAATTGTTCAATTCAGGGTGTCCATTTGGACGGGTGGATACCTCTCTGCCTAAGCCCTTGCTTGACACATTCGAAATAAGTGTTCCTCAAGCATGATTGAAGTAATGATAGCATGACTGTGATAGAGATATACTGTGAAAAACCAGAGGACCAACTTTGGTCAGTAAATCTGAGGTCTCTTTGATAACAAAGTACATATAGGTAAACATAAGCAAATGAAAGTTTGTAGTCAATAAAAGATCAGTTTATTGCCAAAATACAGCACAAACTCTGCAGAATAAAAAGAGATCCCTTGCACAGTCACGTATCCAATATCCCATCAAGGCAAAGTGTACAAACTGTGTCAGTGTTTATAATCTACAAAGGCACAGTATACAGACATGCTCTGATGCTGAAAACTATCTCTACCAGAGCTTCTGGTAATTTCACATCATTCAGTCTGTCAACAGTTTTACAAGAGTCCATTCCTGTGAGTCACATTCCCACACTAAAAGCTATAAGAAGTCATTCTTGTTAGGATCTTAAATATCTGTAGAAATCTAATGTGTTTAAACTGAGACAGTTTCCAAATTGAATGGCATTTCCATGCGAGACTAGGTGTTCTTGGAAGGTGTTCTGCTGTCCAGTTATTCTTTAAGATATTGGTTCATCAATAGAAGATTGAAAAACATTGGTTCAAACACTGATTATACTGCTCACATGATTGTGTCAAGGGAATAATTATTACACATTGACAGAGAGTTAATTGTCAGGAGTGATAGAGTTCTTGTAGAGATTGGGTGGAATCAGGATCCCGCAAGGGTCCAGCCAACAATTATGTAAGATATATGTGTATAGTTTTTAGATATATACTAAGATCATGGCAGTTCTGTCAAAAATATAGTCACCATGCTGTTTACTCAATGCCCCGCAAACACTCACTGTATAGACGTTTGTCACAAAGTCAAAGTGTTAACATTATCCTGTGGGCCAATTTTATGAACTAGAATGTATTTTAGCTAAATGCAATCTTGAAAAACATGAGAAAAAAAAAACTCTTTGGTTCATTTTTTTGACCATGATTTTTGCAATGAAAAACACGTAGAAGGCCGGGTGGCTGAGTGGTCTAGATAGCCTGCATTTACTGCTGGCAATTCGGTGCCTAACTCTGAGGGTCTGGGTTCGCTTCCCGGATGGGTTTCAACCTATAAAATTTTCTGAACAGGTATATGTTCTAACTAAGAAAATGTTATCCCAAAATAACGAAAATACAATAAAAAACAATGTCTCACCTGACTCCCATGGTGGCCTGACATGGAGGTGGAGGTCTCCCTCACATGCAAAGGTCACAGCTCTTTTAACCTTTGATGATGGTTTTTCACCACGATATATTGTTTTCCACCGACTGATCATGATTAAATCCTTATGTCAATGTTATATCAAACTTTAAATGCTATAACTGTATACACTTGTTAATGACAAAAGAATGTACAGGGAGAGGACACACATAATGTTGTTTCTATCCAAGTGCCATAAGCCACAGACTGTTTTCAATGTATGCACATACAGTGACGAGAAAACCTGTCACCACCTCCGCTTAACTTTCCATAAATTATTGGCAATTGAGAGTGTATGAGATAGTGATCAACATATTATGATATGCAGTCAGGTCCTCAATCTCAGCGCGTGCCTATTTCAAAATGTTTGGTAATGAATAAAGTGTGAAGTGTTAGAGAAAGAGCTGAAAGACCAGCACAGGTAAGTTTGACCATTACAATACTTCACTGTTAGGTCTTTATGTCAACCCCCCAGGTAAAATCCACCTTTTCTCCTCTGTAGGTCTGTGGTTATATTAAAGTTTGCTCAGGTACATTGTAAATCACTATTTGCCAGATTAACATCCTGAGACCCCATACCATTTCAGTTTGGACAGGGTGTGAATTTAAAATCTCTCTTCAGCTCTACCACAGCAAAATCCAGTCAACCACAAAAATACCTTTAGTCATTCTGTTGTTACACTCAAATGAAATAGACACATGGCCAGCCTAATAGACTTTATGTGTGTAGACATGTAATGTATGCATATTGCAAATTACTGCCTATCAGAAGCAGTGGAGTTAAATTAGTTGGTTATGTATTCAGTATACTACATATATCTGTAATGTACTAAGTATAAGGAAAATATGTTTTAGAAAAACAATACTTATGATTGGCTGTTGAGGGAAGACTGAAATACAATAAGCAGTCTGTAACATTGTACATGTCATTTATACAAATCACAGTATTTACAGTCACTATAAAAACAATCATGACAATCCCACTAAAACACGTATGAAATGCCGGACAAGAATGTTACACAGAACTACATGTGTATGATGTGTTATTATAGGGGGAATTTGATAGTCAAGTTGATATTCCCCAATTTCTAAAATGCAGACGTCTTCAAGTATGGGGTTTATTTAATAGGATTCAACAGTTCAAATGTTATTCTGTGTCCAATATTTTCCGTCGGTGAAAACTTTTCAGATGTAGCTCTGCTTGTTTGACTGTGTATTTACACCATTGTTTAGTTTATTCCTCTCACGAGATTGATTAGTATCTAATGATGAGTGCTATACCAAAAAAAAACAGAAAACATAGCGTTGTGACGTGTGAAATAAATCAAGAAGTTGTTATCCATACTAAGTTGTTCCTTGGCTTAAGAAAACATATAGTTTTAAGTCGTCATGCCAGTTGACAAGAAACTCAAATCTGATCCTCACTATAAGGAGTTAGGGGGTATATAAACTTATAATTAAATTTGCTCAAGTATTAGAAAAAAAAGGCAAAACTAAAACAAACTTAGCAAATCTAGATGAAAATTAAACCTGTGCTGCAATAATTATTTTGACATGTATGCTGTACACATATTTTGATTTATAAGTCTGGAAAACTAATAATTTAAGACTTTGCTAAGCCCAAAATGTTTAAGCTTAAAAAAAATAGTTGCTCTAACTTACTTATAACAGTTGGGCTCATTTTGCTGATGTGAATTATGTGGTATACAAATGATCTGTTGGATATTTAATGTTCATCTATAGCAGACGTCATAATTATACTTCAATTATACTGCCCTTAGCCAGAGGGGGAAGCATTACTTATGATGTTAAGACAGACAAGTTTGTTTTTAGTCCTAAAGGATAATTAATTAAAATATTATGGAAATTTTATAAAACAAGATAGTCAATTATTTTTTAGTCTTTTAGAAAGTATTCACTAACAGTATTTTTTAATAATTTTTGGATTACCCGTTTTAGCTTGTATAGATTCTAGTTCAGAAAATGTTTCAATTTGAAACTTGTCCAGGAATCTAACCCAGGAACCACAGAGTTAGGTACCAAATCACCAACACAATATATGCTGGCCACTATTAAAGACCACTCAGCCATCCAGAAATCAACCCACAAGCTGTTTTCAGAAGTTTGAATATATATTGAATTATTTTAATGGTGTTTTATGCAAAATTTTTACTTACATAACAGCATTGTATTCCAACAATAAATGACACTAGTATAACCAAAATAGCGTTTTCTTAATGTTGGAAAGTAAATTTTTCTCTAGTGCTAAGTTAAGACAGCATTACTACTGTTCAAACTAACTGCCGTCTTCTGGCTAAGAAGCTAAAAATTAGCTATATGAATGTACTTACAGCTAATACCAGCTATATGTACTTATCTGTCTTCAAAGACAATCTAAATAGAATTTACTGGATTTACAACTACTACTTGACCAAAACCATAAGTTAAGAAGAATAAAGCATTTCAGAAATAATTAAAGAAAATCTCTACAACTGAAGTACAATAAAAAGGCAGAACAGTTAAATAGATATTGCAATAGTGTTTCAAAATCTATTATTATGGGATTAAGGGGCTAGCTCTATTGAACTCTTTTGTCAGATGTATTTCCATGGAAGCAAAATGTATACAAAGGAGATGTCAATGGTGAATGGGACTTCACCGCTGCTTTTCAGTACTTTTATATCTTTTTGGCCACACAGAGAAATTTCTGTCTTTGCCAATAAGGAAAGGATTAACTAGCAAATTGGGAAAGACAGAGCCATTGGTCCACACCCCACAGGGTGGGACATGTTGTATTCATTCAAAATTGGGAGAAATAAAAGACATGGAAGCAAGGTAATACATTTTTGAGGCTGTCTAAAGCTCCCTAGGAATTGAAGGAGTTGTATATTGTAAAACAACAAGTTTTAGATCATTTTTCAATTATTTATAAATATATATATGAAAATTTACTTATTTTCAACAAAACAGATAGAAAGATTTTGTTAAATTTCCATGTCATGACCACATTTGGTGAAATGTATGTATTGAAACAAGGAAGTGATATTTCCAAGATATGATTTTTATTAAAACGAAAAACACTGTCAGTTTTTTTTTTTTAGAAATTGGACAAGAATATATATACAGACCTGTGCTGTTCGGGAAAACGGACAGAATGGGGTCTTGCCATGGTTATGCAAACTTAGTTAAGGAGCACTGATTCATAGGTCTTCATCTAAATTTGCATTTTGCTCTTAATTTGCCAAATTTTGTCATCTGATAATCAATGAAGATAGTACTTTAAAGCAATTTTGATTTATTTTCCACAAAGGCACGTATGTATTTAAACAAGAGATCCATGAATGGATCTTGACGCCCACCATTGAGAGATTGACTCCTCATAAAAGTTTTATATGGGAATGAGCCTGGAACTCCTTTGGACTTTAATGTTTTCTAAACATGTTTTAATGGGTAAAA
>JAVFBW010172301.1:0-11080 GCA_034783835.1 Mopalia ciliata
AAACTCTATTTCACCTTTTCATTTAATTATAAAACAACATGTTGTTTATTAAATTTATTGGAGTAATCTTAAAACAATCCGGAGTTCGATAATTTACATACGTTTAGGCTGTTTTCTCAGCTTTCATTTTTCAAAAAATTTTCGCACTAAATCTTTGAAATTTGGCACAGACAATCTAAAAATTATATAAAAAATCGTCATGCAGTCTTTTTATATTCATTTTCGTTTTGAAGATATTTAGCAAATATTTGTTTAAGGGCGGTTTTTTTATTTTTACCTATATTTTTTTCAAGTGTTTTTTTTTTAGATAAATACTTGCCTACAAAGACATGCAAGCTGGGAAAAAAAAAATCTCAAACCATCTGAGAAAAATAAGAGATATAAACAACGATCTATTTAAAAAATTATTTTACGTTTTTGTTTATAAATGCCATTTTAAAAATAAATGAATCATAATATGACATTATATTTAGAATCTTTAAGTCCTTCCCTTTATAAATATATATAATGTTAATATAATCATCCTTTGAAAATACCCGCAAAAGCCACGAAAATGTAAAGGTCGTTTTTTCTTCTCCTGACTAGTCCTTAAGATCGCATATGTGAATAATCAAGGCTATTGATAAAGCCGCAACGTATCAGAGAATGAAGACTTTATAAACGTCACTTGAATAAAACAAATGCATATATCCGATATTTTGGTATTTTTGGGACGTGTCTAATGTTAATAAAGCCCTTTAGAACGTCATAACGTCCCATATCTAACTTGAATAGGCTAAAATAGATAAAGCATTTCATTGTTAAGCATGTGACTTCCTTTTCTACACCTAACCGATAGTACTCGTCAGTTTTTATGTATACAACACAAGTTCTCATGCTATTCATTTGATACTGTAGTGGAATTTGACGTATAAGTGTTCATAAGGCGAACCCTTTCTCTGAACGATCGAATGCTTTTGACGAATGATTTAGTAGGATTGACGATCGAGACTGGATAGCGACAGTTCTTGAGGTGGCACTCTAAACGAGTCCTGAGCTGACTAAGGGACTTGGGTTGGTAATCCGCCCCGTCTTGACGACGAATCTTCATCCAAAACACCTCTAACAACGAATCCAATTCTTCTGTTGGAATGTCTTCGATTCGGCGCCTTTCAGGTGTGGGTTGCTGCTGGGCCCACCTTTCGAAGATAGACACAGCGCTTCTAGTGTTGACCGTGGTGTTCCTGCTGGGGGTACCATAGGTTCCAGAATTCACGGGGAGTGGGGGGAAGGCGAAACCTTCCAAATTCGTCGGGTTGGTATTAATTTTTCCTTGTTGAAGACATGCCTCGGACACTGTACATGGAAGAGAAAGAAAACGTAACAACGTGGTCAGTAATGAATGGGCCATTTTCCACGCCTCTGGATTCGCTCCATATATCAATTTTATCAATTATTCGTCAAAGAGAAATAATTCTAAATGCTTCTGTTTGCTTAATCTCAGAGTCAGTAAATGGACAGACGAGATCTATACATAGATAACGCTTTGTTTTATTGCAAATACACGCCGTATATGTCGACCTATTGAATTTAATCCTGTTTTATCTTTTGAACAACCCAACCCAGTACAACACGACAACAACAACAGAAAAGTCGCTGGATGAAACACGGTCTATCCACTTCATATAGACGAGCAACAACAAGGAACGAGAATTGCCTCCCGCACTACCAATACAGGCTAACGAGGGTGTTCTTGTCTGTATTTTCGTCCACTTTTACATCTATTGAGTCGGTCTTGAGGGAAGAAAGAGAATACTCGCTAAATACCAATACAAGCCAGATTAAATTTGACGAAAAATCTGCTAAAAGTTGAGTTGTAAATGTTTAAAGTATATTTTGACGCTTCTTTGGGATTTTACGCATTTGGGATTAGCTTTGACGCAACATCTGCAAAAGATTTACATGTTTTAAGCCTGTTAGGATGCTTGTTTGGGATTTTACCAGTGTCAGCCAAGTCCTGGTAAACCAACTGAAGCCACAAACGATTGGACAAATGTTATTAGACTCGATTTGAATACCACATTCGTGCACCAATACACACATAATTAATAGCATAGAAGGATAACTATATGAAATAAGAAAGTTGAGGTAAAAACTTTTAAGGGTAAATAAAATTGAGCGGTTCCAGAAATATGAAAAAGATTGTTTGTTTGCTCGGGTTGTAACGCCGTACTCAAGATAATTTCACTTATATGACGACGTGCCAGCCCAATAGGCGAAGGAAACCACAAGACGAGAAAAGTATAAGACAATCACAGGACACAATAGTGAATACAAATGTAATGCTACACGTACGTTATTTCAGGCATATAATGGTTTTCCACACCCCTGGGCCAAACCCTTCCCCAAAAACCAATTATACGATCCATCAAGTTAGTCTTTGAATGGATATGTATCAGAAACTTAAATATGGATTGGCGCTTTAAATCTTTACGGTTAGAAATGAGAGCATCAAATTAAAATTCACGTTTTCAACTTTTGCTGGCCCAATGAGAAGAGGACCTTTTCCCCTTTGATTAGGGTTTCATACCGTTCTTAATGTTACTTTATTTATATGACTGCCTTGTAACCAAACTGCAAGAGTAAATCACCATTGACGTCAGGGCCAACATGCAATATACCGGTGTACAGTTCCGAGAATAAGCCCCGTCTACTTCATTTTTGAACGCAAACACCACCATATATGGCAAACTGTTTATATATGGTCAATCAAAGAGCCAGGCAACTTCCATTTGGAACACAAACAATACCATATATGGAAACCCACAATGAAGCCGTTTATAGTACAATGGCGTCACTAACAGACCTGAGAGAACCAGTGCAACAGGAATATCACCACGGCAGCCCATGAAGGGTAAACTAAAGGAAACCAGGCTCGAAGTCACTGGCAAGAAACAAACGCAACATGCAAGAGAAATACATCACGTAAAACACTGTAGAAATACGACAATACATGTAATTTCATACGATTGGGAGTTTGTTTAGTTATCTGATCGTATAAAATGGCTAGTTGATAAGAGTAAAGGGTTATTTAAACTCAAACGATAATAACAGACCAGGTGAACAAATGACGTACAGGTAAGTTTGGTTAAATATACTGATTGTTTCGATTAACAGCTGAGTTCCTTTGTTATAAATTCTCTCTTTATGGGGCTCCTAAACTAACACCCACAACTGTCGATCGAGGTCAAATGTACGCTATTCACAGAACCGAATCAGCGTTTATGTGTTAAATACGATTTTAAATAACAAGCGTTTTCACTAGACTTGCGGTTGTTTTGGTAGCGCTCGCTACTCTCAACTTCGCTGTCCGAACTATCTGAATCAGAACAACGCTCAAAAACAGAAATGTCTGACTCACTATCATACCCTCTTTCATTGATATACAAATTAATTTGCCGTTCACTTGATATTTTGACAGTTATGTCATCAAAACAAGGACAGTTTCACGGGTAAACCAATAAACGGCTGTGTGGAATAGGGGATTTCCGAAAATTTTACGTCTGCTTTCAGTGGAAAATTACCACAAGCTGGCGCTGAGGCTCTCGAGGAGGGTGTCTTTAACACGATCCCTGGGTTGGTTTAACAGGGGAACTGGGTTAAACTCGGCAAGCCATAATAACTCGCTCACGACTCACTATATGCATTATTTTTTTGCATCTCAAACGCTAAATTCAGCCTTAATTTAGACATCTGACAGTTTTGATACTATACTCTCGTTCTGACTTAAAGGTTACCATTCAGGTACAAAAACCCAACAATTAATAGGTTTTCAACAATTGTTTGTTTATGGCTAGTTCCCGCGCATTTAGCTAAAAATGAGTAAATTGTCTCAATATTTACGACTGCAGAATAGGGCCCCATAATAAGACTCTTTCCAGTTTAATATAGTTAAAATGATGCAAATTATCCATATGATACCTACAGCTGCCGGCTGCCCACAGCAGCGATACAAAAAACAGCTCTGGAAGATTGGTATTCACAACAAAGCGACAAGAGTTGGAACGAGGAGGTACCCGGAAGTCAAGTATAAAAGGAGAATAACATGCCTAATAATTATACAGGTTAAAGTTTACATAAATCTGCCCTATGATCCTCTTCGTTTAACAACCGTACTATTTCTGACTAAATCTGTGAATTTATGATCAGAATAATCTCAACAGATTATTGACTAACTATATACGTCCTCACTAATGAGCTACATCTGAACATGTGTACGCATTGCACGCAGGACAATGCAGTCCTGCGTAATAAAGCGGATACCAAGTATTCTTAGAGGTAGATATAATTCAAATAAATGAAGTTTACCAAACGACAACAAAACCACAAGTCTTCGAGAAATAATATTTATTAAAAGCTTTGATATGTTTGATAAGATCAACCTATTTATTATACTACTATATAAATATTGCTGGGATAAAAAGAGCGATGGAGCTGTTCTCGAAAATTGTGTAAAAAATGTAACCATGTGAACAAGCATGTACCCAGGCCGGACAAGTAAAGAAACTAACCTCGCTCGACATCTTAATTGTCATCGAGACCCCCAAGCAAATTTCGTCTCTGGCTAAAATTTACATTTCCAGTTGAAACTAAGGTACGTCAGTCACGTTCTCTTTTAGTTAACCCTTGACTACAGTGAGGCAAGTCTGCCACTATAGCTATACGTTTTCAATAACGGTCTTGTGCTATTGGTGTTGGGTCACAGGGCGTGAGGATTTGCAACTATTAAACTATTCATTGATATGCTAAACTTAAAAAGATTATATGGTGTAATGATATGATTAGAGTAAAATGGGGCAGACCACGTGACTTGCAGGCCATTTTAGATTTATCAATTAGTACGATGTAAAATTATTCCTAAACCCCGTTACCCGACAATTAGTTTTATACTTATAATGACACTAGGGCCCAGTTAGTACAACATTGACCAATCATACAATTAACCCATTAGTATTTACATGTATACCAATGTATTACGCTCAATTACTTACAGTAAAACCTATCTACCTGTCAGCACTTTTTGTACCATATTCATATTTGTTAAACAATGTACATTTCGATTTCTTATTTGTATTAATAAGTCTCGAGAGATGTTAAAAACATGGTTGAAAAAAAAAAAAATAAAAAAAAAAATAAAGTTCTCTATGCATATTACTCGCTCCCTATTTGTTCACTTGTTCAAACAGGGTAAATGTCTCATATGATAACTGTCTTTTTTAATACGTGTGTCCAGGTGGGCTTAACCCACCAACAGCTAATATAGTAATTAAGACTTCAGTAGTTTTAATACCATGAAACGCTGTCCACAATAGATCTAATACATCCGTTTACCAGTCCACATGAGAAAATAAACCACACTATGGTATTTCTGTAGTTGTAAAAGCATATTAAGGAAGGGTTTGAAGATGAATGGCCTGGAGTCACCTGCAGATACTCCTTATTAATCCTTCAAATACAAGTCCTTGGTTTCGGGAAACAGTTAAACCATATATGAATTCAATCACTTAGCTTGGTGGGAAATGTGCCTTTTATTTTCTATCTACAGAAAATTAATTAATAAATTTCAACAAAATCTTGCTGGTCCTTTGTTTATGTACTTCGTAGCCAACTAGCCATAGCACTTCCTGCACATTGCGGAATATCCTTCAGAAATACCGATTTAAATTGAATTTAAACAGATGACCTGTTTTAACCCGAAATCCATGTCAGTTTATTATGGATGATACAATTACACCCCAGGGAGGCCACTGTGGTGACAGATGACCAGGCTTGTTTTGAATCCGAAATCCAGGTCATTTCATTATGGGTCATACGACTACACCCCAGGGTTGCCACTATGGTGTTCCATAGTTTCTGAATATTCTTTAGGTTTGCACAACGAATGCCTGGCCTTGAAGGCAACACGGCTATTCTGGAAAAGTTCAGATTTTACTATCGAATGAGGGTAGCCACAATCTTTGAGATGTCGCTCTAGTCGTGCTCTTAAATTCATCAATGACCCGTATGAGTAGCTACCAACTCGACTACGAACCTTGGGCCAAAATCTGGTCATCAAGTCGTCCAGTTCTTCAGGTGGTATTGTCTCCATGCGTCGCTGGTCCTGAGGGTTTTCCTCTGCCATCCATCGGTCAAAAATACCCACAGCGCTCCTGGTATTGGCAATGGTTGATCGGGAAAATCCTTGTGTGTCTTCGGCACAAACAGAACCGGGCGAATTCGTCCCAATCGCATTGTTGACGTCAGTACCCCGATCAAACGCAGGCACCTTGATGTTGGCTACATGTGTGTCCCCAGCGGTTGATCGCGGATGGGTAAGTCTTGCATCTTGCCACGAAGAGGTTCTCTGTATTCTGCTGCCATATGCTGGTAATGAAAACAAACGAAACCCATCGTCAAGCTTAGAAACAAATGCCGGTTGTCTTGTACACAATATAAACTAATATATATACTCCTAGGTGAATAAATATAAAGAAATTGAAAAACAAGGACCAGCCTATTTATGTGTACAGACACTGTATGTAGATATGGGGATTGACCCCCATATCGCTCTCCCATAAAATGTATTATGTCATCACTCTTATGTATCCCAACAAGCAGCAGTCAGTTTTTATTTTCTCTTAACATAGCAGATAGCTATCTGCAGGGAGTTTTGATAACTCGGAAACGGAATAGCTATACAGATTGCCACACGTTGGTTTGTCGTAAACAGAACATGGCTGTTCGCGTGCACAAGGAACGGAAATACAACGCCAGAAGTATATATGTATACAGACAGATGCTTCAACCTTTCACAACGTCCTCCTACTTTTACACAGAGAAGAGAACAGGCACATCAGAATAGAGTTAGAAGAGATGAAATCAGATTTCAAGAACTGATTAATTTCATCATGGCGAAATCCAGACCCACGCAAACAAATTTAGAAAAAGTTTGCGACTGTGATACAAGGGTCAAGTTAGCAATACTGAACTTGTCTAGGGACACGTGTTGTCAGTATTCCCATCTTTATCGTTAATATGAAAGACCTATAAGGGATACAAGCTTGTTTTTCAATTATCGATTAAACCCTCAAATGGCTCGGGACAGATGGGTAAATAGCGCTTTGTGTTGTGTCGTCTCTCTGCTTACAAGTGCCATGTCATCAGACACCCCCAACTGGTGACTCACTCTTGATAGATTAACAAGTAAAAGTTTTCTTGGGGTGGTCAAAACAAAACAAAAGCATTGTTCCGGTTTACGACCAAGCCGTTTATAAAGTACACAAGGTACCGTAGTACGACGGCGGAAATCTGAATCAAATAGAAGTTCGTTGTCAGCTAAGCTAGCGATCAGCCAGTCATCTGTAACACCTCTCGGCGTCCATTTAGTGTTGCCTCCCTCTACCTCAGCCAATCGATGTGACTCGTTCATATACCTGATAATCGACAGCCGGACTATCCTGTGAACGGTACAAATCGAAGTAGATTAAGTTTAGGAAGCGCACTCGCTACCACTAAGCCACGCCCGCGAACTATATGCAATAGCATATGTAGTTTTAACAGGAGGAGGCAATATTTCAAGTTTATCCGCGATTTTTTCGAGTTAATAACATATAAACACATGGATATTGTAAAATTATGAAAGGGCTATCGTTTTGTTTTAAGGAATTTGGTGGAATGAACTCCCATCCATTGTCTCAATAGAGTTTGTTTGTTTGATTGGGGTTTAACGTCCTACTCAAGGGTATTTCACTTATATGATGACGTACCAGCCCAATGGCCCTGGGTGATGGTAACCACCCTCGACACCACTGGCAACAAACAAAGACAGGTCGGGACAAATAATACAGGACGCAATACAGACACCACAAACAGATCGGCTTCCTGTTCCCCTTTAGCTCTGAGAGCACCTGGGCAACACGAAGCTCCCTTCAACTGCCCGCGTCTTAATACAGAGAGACTATCGTACAACTTTCAAGTTAGTCAGTGAATTTATTGTACAGAGCGGTCGTTTTCACAACATATACACACGATACCATGTATGAAGTTAATTGGTGAATTTGTTTTCCAGTTGGCGTGTTCACAAACATTTGTGACAGACGAACGAAAGCCGAGTAGCATTTGAAGTCCCACCATCCCCTACTATAGTAGTGGTGGAGAATAAAAAATGATGCCTTTACAGGAGCAATAATTTTAATATACGCAAAATGCCTACAATCCTGTACACACTTTCAGACTGAAGTAGATAGTTGTGAGTGTTATTCGTCTGGTGTGTATACTTAACTTAAACTCTACCATTCTGGGAAATTAAAAAAAAAAAAAACCAAAAAAAAAAACAACAAAGAAAATTAACATGTTAACTAACATGCAGACGCATTCAGCGGCTTTTAATTTAATTTAATCTGGAAGAGGTGTGTCACTGGTGTAGTCAATTCCCACGTTTCTTGATCCAGGTACAATTTTCATGGCAACTCTGCGACCGAAAGCAGCACGACTCATTTCGAATGAAGGCGTGTTAACTATGGACATGGGATAACCACTGTCCCGCAAGTGGCGTTGTAGACGAGTCTGAAGGAGTCTAAAAGATTTAGGCTGATACTCTTCTCCTGATCGTCGCTTCGCGTTCATCCAAAAAGCAGCTAAGCGTTCGTCAAGTTCAGAGGGGGGTATCTCTTCTATCATTCGACTGTCGTGGTAGGGAGAAGTCAATAACCAGCTTTGGAATAATTTTACAGCACTTCTGGTGTTAACAGATGTGGTGAAAGCCGCGTTATAAATGGAAGCCTGAACCCCGTCGGTACTGCCTCTTGGCGCCGTCAGTTGATACGCTCTTGTTGTTCCGATATCTGATAGAATGAAAACAAAATAAAGCCATCTGTTGAATTATGGCGAAATGTTCACCTGTAAAGGCTACTATGAATCAACAAAAAAAATCAAAGTTTAATTGCTGACAAGCATTGAAGAATAAATATAGGGTCGCTAAAGGGGTTATCTGTGTGTCTCACACCGTATACACCCCTACTTTACTAGGTATCCACCAAAGGCGGTAATACACAGGATTACGTATACATATACTGAATTATGTAGGAAAATAATGTATATACATATATGTGAATTTCAAGATGTAGATTTTAGATGATAAAGATCGCGGGACTTGTTTGTGTTTAGCTTGAGCTTAAATGTTTTACGTTCATAAAACTCTTACATGTGCTAAAAATCAAAACTGAGCATAAATGTTTTTCTTTCACAAGAGGCTTATCTGAGCTAAAAATCAAAATTGAGCATAAATGTTTTTCTTTCACAAGACGCTTACCTGAGATAAAAATCAAAATTGAGCATAAATGTTTTTCTTTCACACGACTCTTACATGAGCTAAAAATCAAAATTGAGCATAAATATTTTTCGCTCACAACACTTTTACCTCAGCTAATAGTAAGAGGTCACAATAAAATAGCCATACAATGTTAAGTGTTCAAGACAATGGGATAAAAGAACGGAAGCTACACTATTCAAATAGGACAACACTTGTGTGAAAATTGATTAAATTTAACAAAGAAAATGGTAATGACGGACCAACCAAACTTTCTGGCATATCTGGCATGAAAGGATAGGCCCGCCAAAAGCGTTAATAAGTAAGGTAAGGTAAGTTGCCTGCACATTCTGTTTATTTTTTTGAAAGGGGTTTGACATGGATCTCAAGATATTTCACTTATATTATATGGATTGTCCACTTCACAGCAGTCCTTGCCTTAGTAGGATGGAAACCGGGAGGAAATCTAACATAACCACCCCATGCAATTTCCAGGGCCACATCCTGTGACTCACTCAAATACCTGATGGTCAACAGACGGACTGGATCTTGTTAACAGTACAAGGATTATTAAGCGCACAGCTAACACCTAAGTCTGCTCCATATTTTGACACCACTATTAAACTGTCGACTTCAGTTGATCTACAAAAACACAATTGTGTTTTTCTGTTTTTAATGACTTTTATTAAAATATATGAAAATATGGACCTGCCATTTTTTTTGTCCTAAATCAACATTTTAATTTCACAAATTCCAGCATTCAGACCGAGAATCAGTATTGTAAGGTATTGTTTTTCACTGAAGTAAACGAAGTTTGTAGGCATTTCTACTCCTAATAAATTCCTTGGACTTCATTATCGACAGTGGATAACCATTGACTCGAAGATGGCGTTCTAAAAACGAGCGTAAAGTTTTTAAAGTATGTCGATGATAGTCTTCCCCAGTCGATTTTTTCGCTGTTGTGAAGAAAACAGTTAAATAATCATCAAGTTCGTCTGGGGGAATATTTTGAATATGTCGATTTTCTTCTCTTGGTTTGCTTTGCAGCCAGTTATGGAATTTTGAAGCAGCATTAGCGGTGTTCCGAATGGTCAATAAGGGTACACCCTCTATTGTTCCGTAGGTGCTGCTCGACATGCCAGGTAGCGATTTGTTCACACAACTAGTTGCACCCAATGGATCTGCAACAATAACACAACAAAGGGCTTAGTTCTCAATGTGTTTGTAATACTTTTGATGAACAGAATACTCAAGGATATTTCACTCATATAAAGACAAATTGTCTAGTTCCGACCCTGCCTTAGTTAATACTGTGGAAGCTTTAGTTAATACTGTGGAAGCTTTAGTTAATGCTGTGGAAACGCTTCATTGTAGATGGGTTCCTTTTTGGGGCATTGCACTCCTATTAAAACGGATTGTCTACTTATTAGTCTGTCTCACTTAAGTTAACACTGCCGAAAAGTGAGAGGAAAATGAGAGGAAAACGGGTAAAATTTCGCTATGAGTAACAGTTAAACTGAGGCACCTGCTGGGTAACTTCAACTTGGACCCAGCACTTGTACATCAATTGAAATCATCAGCCCAACACGTTAAACAGAGAGCCATGACAGCAGGCTCGGGCTGAAAATGGGACTAATAACTGTGGTTTCACATTCTCATTTCAATAATAACAGGCATAAAACTTAAAGGAGGGGACAATAATCTCGTTTGAATCCTTTTCCCCTCTTTTAAGTCTTCAGTCTGAAAGTTATGTCC